>JAULBS010100038.1:0-16217 GCA_032355785.1 Symmetromphalus regularis | reverse complement strand
TTTTGGACATGGGTGATGTTCCGTCCTCCCCCTCCACTGTCAGGAATGGATTTTTGCCCTTGATGTCATCTAACTGCCATAAGCTCTAGATTGTTTTGGTATGGTATTGTGACAGCAATTTTATGAAAATAAGCATACTTTCATATTTTTGGAATGGTAGTACAATTCTGCCATAAACCTCATAAATGGTAGTACATATGTCAGTTTTTATGGCACCACTGCTGATTGTTACTGGAAATTTCAAGGTCTGGCTATTTCTATCTGATGGGTAAAACTTGAAAGAAAATATTTTTATATTCAACCCGAAATAAAAATCTTCTGGTATCTCAATGGCAACCATTGTTTTCTTTCTGTTAACAAAACTGAAAATGTGTAATTTCTAAAACATGTCATGTGCTTGGGGAAATGAAACCCACTTTTTACATAGCAGACAATTCCAGCATCACTGACATTGCCTCACCAGACATCATACAAATGACCTAACTTGGACCCCAACCTCAGACTCAGTTTCTACATAGCATGAAATCATAGCATTACTGGCTACACCTCTTTAAACATGATATCATACAAACTCTTCCAGGAAGTGCATATGTTTCAGGTTATTTCCAAGTTAAATATTTCTGATATTAAGTAACACATATGATGCAGTACATGGAAATATGTATTTGTGTGGGGGTGGGAAACAAGTGAAAGGCTGAAGTGGAATGTAATGGAGCATGGAGATATGCTCAATTATGTTGTTACACTCGAATGTCCTTCGTCCTCAAATGCCATGAATTCAATAAGGTTCACAAGAGGTGTGGCAATTCCTCATTCTTTCCTAACATTACAAATATTCCCAGCAAAAGCTGGTTACATTTTATAGATCAGTATTGATAGAAAACTGAGTACAGAGGCAGAGGTAGAAATTTTGGAAGTGGTGTCCTAAGATATTCTAAAGATTTTTAATATTGGACATGGGTCTAAAGTTAGTACCAGTAATGACCAAATGAATAATAACAACAAACAAAATTTAAAATTAATGTTCAAAAGTGGAAGGTGTCTAGACTCTCCAGAGCTGCCTATGAGTGGACTGATAAAGACTATGTACAGTTCTTTCTGTTTGGAAAGTGCATATAAAAGATGCCTTGCTGCTAATGACACAATGTAGCTGGTTATATCTGATGACTAAGTGTTCAAATGACCAAATGCTTGACATTCAGTAGCTGATAATTAATAAATCAATTTGCTCTAGTGATGTCTTGTTTAGTAACTAGTTTAGTATAATTTTATATAAAATGATGTTCTAGTTGAGTAAAATACCCAGCCCTGTTAGCAATGTAAATATATGAACTTTTAAAGGGCCAGTAGCCATAATAGTTTATAGAATGCAGTTTTGCCATATTAAATTTGTTTCATGATAATATAATTTATCATAAAGGCTATGTCAAATATTACAATGTTATATAACCAGGCTCAGCACCTTTCAGTTGATGAGAAAAGTTAGCTGTATCCAGGCTGTATTGCATGCATTATTACAATGTTATATAACCAGGCTCAGCACCTTCCAGTTGATTAGAAAAGTTAGCTGTATCCAGGCTGTATTGCATGCATTCTGTGTAATGAGGAAATAGTTAGATCCTGAGTAACTGAATTCACACCTAGCTTCGAATAAACACCCATCAAGGTTGCTGAACAAGACGCACATGTTTTGTAGTATAATGAGCAGCAGCATCAAAACCCAGCTTTGTTCCCCAAACAAGTCACGCACCCACCAATACGGGTAGAGGTGCATCAGCAAACATTTGCCTTCCATGGATCACCTAATTACTCAAATTCTTAAGGATTCCATCCAAGAAATGTTGGAAGTGATGTCAGTGCTCTTGGCTTTGGAGAGGGATTTCTAAACAAACATAAATGTGTGTGAAAGTCTTGGTCAACTATCTATGGTAGGAGTTGGGCTTTTGTTGGCTTACCACTGTTTGCTGTCATTTCTTGCACATTGCTCATGGTGGGCGGTGCATGCAAATTAACATGATGAAACCAGAGTTGAGACATGAGAGATAAATAACAAGCAACATCACAATATCAATCTCCTAAAGGGGCATACCTTACTTTTCTTGGTTAAAATATTTATTAAAATTGCATTACAAAAATACTGTATGGTTGTTATATCTAAATGACATAACTGTTATGAAGAAAATCATATCTCTGTTCAGTGCAAAGTCCAAGGAATCATACCCTGCCCAACTTACCATAACATGCACCCTAAGCAAATTCCTTATTCCTTTATGGTAAAGAAAAAAGGAAATAAAACATTTCCAGTTTTGTGTATTTTCAGTGTATTAGTAGGAGGAGGGATCTAGCTCAGTCAGTAAAGTGTTCACTTGGGGTGCATTGATCATAGAATCAAAACCCCTTGAAGGTTTTTTTTTACCCCTTGCAACCCATTCCTTACAACTGATATATCAAAGGCAATCCTGTCTATTAAGAAGAACAGACAAAAGACCTCTTGCTTCTAATGGGAAGATACAACAGGTTTTCTTTGATGACTTTGTGTCAAAATTACTAAATGTTTGACATCCCACAGCCAATTATTAATAAATCAATGTGCTTTAGTGGTATCATTAAACAACAACAAACAAATAAATATGGCAGTACTCGTCATGGAATTCCTTTAAAAAACAGTCACAAATACCATATTTGTGTAAAATCCTCTCATTCCTTACTTTCTTCACTTCATTATAGAAATATTGGTGGTTAAAAGGGTTAACTACATATAGAGTCTAAAAACATAGTAAGGGACACAATGACATCATCCAGTTTGCATTTTCAAATAAATCATTTCTTTGGATCATGTATCAAGATTAATAACAAAGCCTTGTGCAAGATTCAAAGACAATTACTGTTAAAATATTTAACAAACTCAATGTATGGAGTCAGCAATGTATGGAGTCAGCAATGTATGGAGTTAGCAGAAGTATTGCTTTGATGTTCAAGCTACCATTTGAAAACACAACAAGACTTGAGCCATTGTTTTCACATCCAGCCATGTTTGTTTGTTGTTGCAGTAAATCAATAATTCATCATAAGATGGTCAGTATAAAAGTTGATTAGTCTCACAACAAAATACTTGTCCACTGAAAACAAAGAATCAAATACAAACATTCTGTAGAAAGAATTACTCAATGCAGGAAACAGTGAGTGGGAGAATCCAAGCTAAAAACATGTGGTAATAATCTTTTGATAAAGAGAGGAGAAATTTTAAGAATGACTATAATGCAGTGTGTCCGTATGGGCATGTTTGTTTCGCCTGAAATCAATTTTTTAGCCATAACTGACCGAGGGTTTCTGTCCACTTTGAATAGTGAATGCACATTTGTGTACTGGAATTGATGACTAGGTCCACATGATTTGTTTTCCAACACCCCCTCAAACACGTCTGTCTGGCGAGGAACAGTTGACTCACAACAAAGTGAAATGTTTTGTATGTTTATTTGTTGTTCATACTGATATACAGAAAATCAATTAATACATGGGGAGAAAAGTGTTAGAAGAAAGCTTAAACTTGTGAAGCCCAAATAAAATAGAAAATTGCATTATATAACGAAAGCCATTAAGAACACCAACATTACAGCTTTTTGATAACCACCCTGTTATAGAATATAGTTAAGCAATCAAGTTACTTGATGATCCTAGTTCTTGCACAGAGTTATAGAATATAGTTAAGCAATCAAGTTACTTGATGATCCTAGTTCTTGCACAGAGTTTGAACACTCACGTTTCCAAACTTTATTCCATATTCCATTTTTGGTTTTGGTCATTTTTTTTTATAGTACATATCTTACTCTTATATGCCAGTAACACAGCTCATAATAAAAGAGATGAGATTAAATATTGTTAAAATTATTTAACTGTTTTTCACATATAGGCAATGCAGGCCTGCACAAATTCAAAATCTGCATAACCGGAAAACAGGTTACACCCCAAAAAATTACATAACCTATTTTCATTTGCATAACCGGATAAAAAAAAAGAAGGAAAACCAACTTTATTTAGCCAATTTTACATGAATGGTTATGCGAAATAAATTTGCATAACTGATGCACAAACAAAACGATTATTCATGCAATTTGTGTAGGCCTGCAACGACGAAAGAAAGTATATCAGTTGCATTTTTATAATAGCACCAAACAGTATTTTTATTAATGAAAATAAATAAATTAAAAAATAATTATTTGAAAATAAAATAATAGAGACAAACAACAAGAAAGAACCACCATAAAGTGAAAAACATTGATTACATTATTAGAATCATCTTAGTCATAGTTATAAACAAACCATGATTTCTCAATGAGATGTTGTCTTCAAGCTATGGCTTTGTTATATGTGGTACGTGGTATGTGGAAGTGAGCTGGGTGTGGGATGTAGCTCAAATGGTAGAGTGTCTGTCTGAAGCTGTCGGTCATCGGATCGATCCTTCTCGGTGGACTCATTTGCAGTTTGAGCTATTTTCCGTTTGGGGGATGGGGCATATAAAAGACCCCTTGCTGCTTATTGGAAAGAGTAGCCTATGTGGTGGCAGCAGGGTTACTCTAAATACATATGTCGGAATGACTATATGATTGATGTCCAATAGCCGATGATAAGATAAAAATCAATGTGCTCTAGAGGTGTCAATAAATAAAACAAACTTTACTTTGGAAGTGAGCTACACTGGTTCAGTGGTAGGACAGACTATCAAGCTAAAACTATTTTTCAAAACCTGTCTGATGCAGGCTCACACTGACTACGTGTCAAAATTACCAAATGATTGACATCCAATAGCTGACGATGAAGATAAATCAATATGCTCTAGGGTGTCATTACACAAACAAAAACAAAAGAAAAAATTATATTTGGTATCATCAATTGTATAAATGAATAAATCTAAACATGAACTACTTGTATACAATCTTTACTTTTACTAGCTGAATAGAAAATAAACATGTATTAGCTGACTACCCTGGTTTTTTCACTTACACATGTTAATACTGTCCTCTTTACGAGGAATAAACAAGACAAATAAAATAGTTGTGTTCTACGTGAATCACCAACTCTAACCATCCCACTGGTTCTCATTTATTTGACATTTCCATCTGACTGCCTACCATACTGACCATCCCTATAGCACTCAGTACTTGACCATTTGACCACCTTGTCATCTGACTACTGACAGCAAGTGAATTCTACATTCTTAGAGACCAAAACTGACGTCAAATGATCTCAATGATGAATGACTTTTAAACATGCTGGTTCAACAATTTCAAATTATGAGAGAATGAGAAAATCTAGAATTCTCTCAATGGTAATACTAACCTCCATGACAATGTGGGGTAAAGGAGGCAAATTTTCTCTCAATAGTAATACTAATTTCTGATCACCTCTATGACAACATGGGGTACAGGGAGGGAATTTTCTCTCAATGGTAATACTAATATCAGATCACCTCTATGACAGTGCGGGGTACATGGAGGGGACATGGAATGCATATTCTCTTATCAGTGAAACCAATCGTATCAATGAGATCTACAATCGAAGCAAGTATAATTCTCTGATATGAGAGCACCCGGTTCTGTCGGGCCATTGATTCCTTAATAATATCAGTTCAATGGGAGAGGTGAAGGGTAAACAAAAGGGCACTGATTAGGTGGTTTGTTGTTGACTTGTCAACTCTAATTTACGGACAGGCTTAATGGATTTCTGTTTTATTGTGCACTGCACCTTGCTGATGGGAGTCGGTTTACCGGTGAATACTCGATGACAAGTCATGCCCCAGCTGCCATACCTTGCTCTTTTGTTGCCAGTCAGCGCACAATGCCCAGACAGAAAACAATATGCACATTAATAGTGTATGCATGTTTTCACATAAAAAGCATGTGATTTTTGTTACATTTTAAAACTATTCTGACATTCTGTATATCAGATAAACAATTTAGAATTTAGTTTGCCATTAATTAGTATATCAGATAAACAATTTTGAATTTAGTCTCCCATTAATTAGTATATCAGATAAACAATTTTGAATTTAGTCTGCCATTTGTCACTATATCAGATAAACAGTTTTGAATGTAGCATGACAGGTATATCAGATAAACTATTTTAATTTTTGAATGCCATTTAATTAGTATATATCAGATAAATAATTTTGAATCTAGCTTCACCTTTAGTATACTGATACAATTTTAAATCTAATATTGTATTTAATATATTGGATAAACCATTTTAAATTCTTCAGTCTGTTAAATATATTTGATATATTCCATTTTGACATAATTATATTTAAGAATGGATGGCATACCAGTTAATTCAATCAACTTATTTTACATTTATATAAATGTATTTATTTAACACAAAACATTTTCAGAGGTTCCGAGAATTTTAAGAATATAGTGATATAATTCTTCTGCTAATAAGAAACAAAATTTTACTGACATATAGAGATTGCAAAAATAATTAAGAACTTACAATTTACACTGTAATTTTCAAAGTTATGCAAATGGAGTATTTATTATATAAATATTTGTAATAAGAACATATTTTAAATGCTTACTGTATAATAAAACAAAATATTCACTGTTATTATCAACATAAAATATTTAATACCTGGAAACATATTTTATTAATTTAGAAAATTTGATATTTTTCTTTCAATTGAATAAAATACAGATTTAAGGGAACTCTCAATGAGTGAGAAATGACCTTGACGTGACCTGGTAAAAAGGAACGGTCAGTGCACTAATCAGACGACAAACTGCAACCAACATGGTTAGGTTTGTAAGTTTGCCATAAACTCACTCAAATACAATAGGCCAGGACATGTGGTAAGAGTCAAATGTACCGCCAACAAGAGAAATGGTTTTGTTCAATTTCCTTTCTTGAACACTGGAACGGATATTGGTTTCCAGTTGAGGAAAAAAGGTGATACAGTACACATAGAGCTGTACACAACTTCTGTATAGTCTGCAGTATATTACAGTGTGCATATAGAGGTTTGTAATACTTGTATTAATTGATTACACGTATAAATATAACGTAATACTGTCAATCATGTGAATACTGCAGTGAGATCAAATTGTATCAAATTGACACACAATTTGTAGTTGCAGATCTAGGGTGGGACCCAGCACACCCCTTAATTTTGTGATTATAACATTAAAACAATTATTATTATTATTATTTTTTTAATGTCAAAGGATCCATCATCATATGATTGGGGCCCCCCACCTAAATGGATTTTCTGGATCTGCCACTAATTTGTCTAGAATTACATAATCATCAATATCACTCTCTCATCAATGACATACTGAATGTAGGTAAGAGTTTAGTTGTTAAAAGTGTGAAATCATCCTAAAGTGCATCTTGTTACACATTTAGGAGGATTACAGTAAAGAATTAATTTATATATATATATATATTATTATTATATAAATATATAAATATTTGTGTTCATGTATGATTGAAAAATATTAATACTTCAACAACCAAACAAAACATAAATCACAAATATTTTAATGTTAAAAAAATGCAACTTTATTATGTTCATTCAATATTCTTTCTGTTTAATTTGCCCTGTAATTCTTCAACAAAAATTTTAAAATAAATTTCGTGATTATTTTCTTTTATAAATTACCATTTGTGTGACAAAGACTCAATACAAATTGAAATAAATATAACCATAGTGTACTGAGTAGAGAATGTAACCTTTCAGTTTATTTATATATGAAACACCTGATAAGTTTTAATTGGAGAAACCTCATATTCTCAATAAACCTCCAGCCTGATTCCCCAGTATCTAATCTTTATGTCAGAATAAGCATGGGACGTCCCATAAAGTTTGTGAAAGACGGCCCTAAGACCCGTACAATTACGCCATCGACATACTGCAAGCACCTGCAGTGCAGATTCCCAAGCAAACAACAGCCACTTGGCTACATGGAATGATCTCAAGGGCATGTCAAGTTGCAGTTAGCCAACATTAAAAGGAGTTCAAGATTCCGCTTCCTTTATTTGCAGCCACGGGAGGAGTCACAGTCCAATACAACTTGGTTCCAGGACATTGGTCCTCCAAACCATAGGTAATGAGCTTCTTCCATTCTTAAGACCCCAAGGGATTCATAGAGGGTGGTCATTGAGAACTCCCACCCCATTAAAGAGGAGATCTCCTGGACACCACATTATCATTTTCTCCCCCTTTACAGAACAGTTGGAGACTCTTACTGAATGCAGAGATAAAATATTTTCCAATTTTATCTGTAATTCCAGATTTTTAGAATAGTATTAGTTTTTAGAATGCAGAAATTAAACATCAAAATAACACACAATCTTGACATTGGCATAGAAATTTTGTATATATTTATTCAGTTTCCAATATAAATATATGTCGTATGCCCCCTCCCCCACTTTTTGGCACCTTCCTACACCACTGCTTGATTTTCAGAAACATTTCCCTACGTTGTGGTGTCTCAAGTACTTTTTAAGATTACCTAACCGATCTTGCTTTCATCTGTGTATTCAGAACTTAACCATGGAAAGTTTTCTATGGAATAATGTTAATTGTTACAAAATAATAATAATAATATGCACCTTGTGTCGCCATTGTTAGAGAAGTCCACAACAGATGTGGTGCACAACTGTGACAAATGTTTGCTCTGAGTGATTCATAATATCAAAATAATGAAAAGAATATATAAATTTTTACCATGAGAAGTCATCTGAAAATAAAAATTTAAACCTTTGTATTCTAATAATGTACAGATCTAACATGGAAAATCCTGCTGTTATTAGGATCATGGGTCAGTTAAAATTTACAATATCTATTCATAAGACATTAAAAAAAAATGGTGTTTTAGGGAATATACTAAAAACAAAATTAAATAAAGTTGGAACCAGGTTAAAAAAAAAAAAATTAAAAGATAAAAAAATAGTAAGAAATAAAAGGAAAAAACCCACAATAACTATCCATTCCATTATTTTGGACATTTAACAATTTTAAATATAGAAAAAAAACACCTGAATTATTCAATAAAATGTTTATTGTCTCTTTTTCTTTTACCAGTTAAGTTTGGTTGACTATAAGCACAATTGCCTGAGGCCATTGACTAAAAGCACAATGGCCTATGTTACCAGTATGACTATGTTTAAAATCATACTGGGCTGGTTAGAAATAACAGTAATTATATATGTTACCAAAGACTGTGAACCATTAATGAAGAGTAATTTTGTCAAACCCTAAGGGAGTTCTAGTACATGGATTTATTGAATACATTGTTATGTTTCTTAACAAGCGAGGAATGCATGTAGGAAATTTGGGAAGGATTATCCATTGTTAGTAATCCAATTATCACAATCTCCAAATATCTTAACCGTATTTTGATATAAGCAACTATGCTATGGTATGATGCTATTAATAGTAAATATAATTTTATTAAATTAATAGGAAATATTTTGTTATTAACAGGAAATATGCACCCAGCACATTTTAACTTTTTCTTTTTTACTAAGAAACATATGTCCAAGTGTTTATTGTAAAAAAAAATACCAATATCACAATTAGTTGGGGTGTGTGGTGGCAAAAGGATATACCTATCCTGCATTAATATCCTGCACAAAAGTAAACATTGGTTATTGAGGGTACCCCTTTATTTATTTACTAAACCTTTAAAGTATATGTTAGTTAAATACTTTAGTTATGGCCATGCAGGCGTATTCAACACTCAACATAATTTTTATCATTATTATTTTGTGGGAAATACATCTGCAACACATGGTCTGCTAATGAACCATGCAGCTGCCATATAAGCTATTCCTTTTTATTAGCTGAAATGTTCTTTTCTACAAACAGGACAGGACATACCATACCTCTTGTTACATCAGTTATGGATCATAGATTGGAAAGAGAAATAATCCAGTAAGTCCACTAAAGGGAGTCGATCTGATGAGCCATCACACCTCAGCTGGTCTTTCAAGCATCAAGCTAAGTCCCACTCCCCTGTGTGCTATCAGTGAACGTGCTTACTTATCCTATTTGACTGGAGTTTTTTTACAATTCGTGACTTACATTAATCTGTGTAGTCAGCTGAGAAGTTGAATAAGTGAGATGGAAAACAGAGCACACAGATTTTAACTCTCGTAAAGTATCAAGAAGAATCCAATACTGCATTTAATACTGACATGCAACTTTTAACAAAGAGGAAAGAAAGAATAGTTTGTTTAATGGCACCCCAGCATTGTTTAGTCAGCAGTTATTAGGTGTCAGATATGTAGTATTTTATGACTAATGGTCTTTTAGAGGAAATCTGATACTGGCAATTAATCTACTCTTTCTGATTAGCAGCAAGGATTCTTTTATATGCACTTTCCTAGACAAAACAGCAGATATCATGACTTCTGATAAACCAGTTGTGGATCACTGGTCAGTTTAAGTGGTGTACATCTACCCACTGAGCCTTGCGGAACACTCACTTTAGGTTGGAGCTGGTACCGAGATTAAAAATCCCATGCCAAAACTGAGATTTGATCTCAGTACCTACCATCCATGAGTGAGAGCTTAACCACTACATCACTGGGGTGTTTTTCAAAAGAGATATGGAAGGGATTGCTTATAACTATATTTTATGTATTCTAAGTATAACCCACCATGTTTAGGACTGAGTATAAGCACAGACATTGTATTGACAGTGGTATGGAGTTTCAGAACTATTAACATGATTGGAGTGGAATGGGGTCTGTAATTAGGCCAGTGACAGGACACAGAGTTCATGCTTGGTATTGTGTGCTGTTAGGATGGCACACTGTAGCAATTAATCTTAATAATGGGATGGACCAAAAGTCTTTGCCCTTTAGCAGTTCACTGATTGCAGCTCTCAGCAGCAGACACAATAACTGTGACATAACTGGCTATTTTTTCTTATTTAACATTTCTACTTCAAACTCATGGAATAATGCTGTTCCTAATCTTTTAATGGATTTTGTGTACCCTGTTATTTTATTATTATATTTTTTATTTCATAAATCGTGCTCATTGATAAATATTAAAGGTGTCACCCAGTGAAGTATAGTCAGATCTGCCAATTACAGCCACCCAAAGGTCCTTTCAAAAGTACAATTATAAATGGACTGTTTTTTATTTACAAATTAAAATACATACATCAGTAATATGAAGGGACATATCTAAAGAGACTGTTATAGACAGGGCTGCTGGAGGAACGATTATGACATTGGGGCTGCAGAACAGTGATGTAGAGAGCTAGGATGTCTGAGGACATGCTCCCCAGGAAAATTTTAAAATGTAGATAGTGGAAAAACAATTTCTGGATAAATTATTAGGGCGGCAATTACCACCCCTGTTGACCCAGTTCCAGCGGCCATGTATAGAAAGATGGCTGTTATATACAGTAGTCTATGTAGCTATGTAGGTTTTTAATGGACTTTAAGACACATAGTTGCACAACAGTGTATTTTTTACCAGATCTGAATGACCACATCAGTTACTGTATTAACCTATAAACACAGATGACCACTTAAGCCAGTTTTATTGTATATTAAAAATATCATCAAATCTGTTTGAGCAATCACCTCCAAAAAACAGCCACCTGTCTGTAAAACCCAGGTTTATGTTCTCCAAATCATCTAATTTAGAACAATATTTGTTTTATTGTTACAAATTAAGTTTGTTACAGTCACCTTTTCATTCAGCCAAATTCTAAAACTCTGCCATTCTAGAGTAGTTTGTTTTAAACAGTCACCTTTTTATTCAGCCAAATTCTAAAACTCTACCATTCTAGAGTAGTTTGTTTTAAACAGTTACCTTCTTATTCAGCCAAATTCTAAAACTCTGCCATTCTAGAGTAGTTTGTTTTAAACAGTCACCTTCTTATTCAGCCAAATTCTAAAACTCTACCATTCTAGAGTAGTTGTTTTAAACAGTCACCTTCTTATTCAGCCAAATTTTATAATCTATTATTCTAGTATACGACCTGTATTAAACAGCCACCTGTCTAAAAAGGCTACATTTTGTTACACAACTGGGTGGATTTTGATTGTGTACAAGTAATTATCAAATTATAGGAGTCTAAATTTATTTGATATTCTTTATTTGACATGTTTAGACAACTAATAAAACTGTATGTGAAATGTTTGAAAAATATACATAGGAGTAGGAGTGAATTTATTAATATCTGTACCACTATCATCACAATAAATCATATCAGTTTAACCTGTATATGAAATGAGTATTAAGTTTGTGCGTAAATGTAACGAAAGTCGGAATGAATCATGTGAAACGAATACAGGGCTTGTACACGTACAAAAGATATTAACCCTGAAGAGCATGCTGGTCCATATTTCACCTGTACCGGTGACACGATATTCGACACTCACTGAGCACCTACTCATTTTAGGATCTTTTTTGCCCGAGATTATCTTTAGCTCAAGCTGGCATGGTCATTAGACTGATGCAAACACTTTCTTGTTCTATGGGGACACAGAAACCTCAGAGTGCATCATAACAGCAAGCTTTTTCCATGGAACATCTGTCGCAAGTGATGTATTTTTAGGAATATTGGGAAATGCATGGGAATTTTTATCAAAACTTGTAACCTATTTTTCACAACCCCTGAATTGTTAATGGCTAAATCCAAAGTGATTGTTAAACTAATGAACTGTAAGAGGTGCAGGGGTGATAGGTTGTACAGCTGATTTGATTTGCATACAGGTGATGGGAATAGGTGAACAGGTTGTTGACGGAGGAACGCGGCTGTAACGGTACTGTTAGGGAGACGGTTCAATACCTGATGTGCTGGCATGTCCATAAAGACGAGCAAACAGTGAGAGGAAATTTAATTGCCACTTTTAGAGAGTTATTAAAGTTGTCACTGCAAGGCACTTAGCGGGGCTTGGGTTCAATAATTACTTGTAAACAACAATCTGGAAGATTGAGTTTATGATAGCTTGTAATTACTAAAGGAATATGTGACAGATGTTGGGCCTAAACTAAGAACATTGTAAAATGTAAAAAAGAATGCATTTTATACTCAGATTTGTTTTTCAATAACATTTATACTTTGAAAACATAAAGCTAAGTTTAAATATAAATGTATTTTCTATTGTATTTGTTTTATAATTATCATTAAAAAAAATAAAGGTATGTTTAAAGATGAAAACAAATCCATAAAAACATTATTTAATAAAAACTTGATAAAAATGGACATTTGAACATGTTTATAATTGAACAATTTATTTTGTGCTCTAGTGGTGTTATTAAACAAACCAAACAGAAACAACAAGAAGATATTACTGATATAAAACAATAAAACATCTGTTCTAATGTCATTGATCATTCAAAATTCAGGCAATTATTTTATAATCTTGGTGAATATGTTCATGATCGAGATCAATGATATGTTCATGATCAAGTTCAATGATATGTTCATAATAAAGGTCAATGATATGATCAAGGGCAATATGTTCATGATCAAGATCAATGATATGTTGATGGTTAAGGTCAATGATATGTTGATGGTCAACATTAATGATATGTTCATGGTCAAGGCCAATATATTCCTGATCAAGATCAATATGTTGATGGTTAAGATCATTGATATGTTCATTGTTAAGGTCGATGATATGTTCATGGTTAATGCAGGCAGACAGGTGTTTTATTCCTAAGTCTACTGTACTAGACATCCTCTATGGTAAGTGAAATGTGGTGTGATTGATTGAGCTGTAAGTCTTGTTCAAGCCTACTGGTGAAGACTTGTGTTTGAAGTTGGAGGTATTCTTTCACCTCATTTATTTGCTTTGATAACCTGCTCTTCCTGTACCTCACAGACTTCTCACCTTTTATGAAGGTCAAAGTATTCCACTGACCAGTTGGAGAAACACCAGATGACCACAATTCATACTATTTTATCCACCATAATTGTCTTTCTACTAATGTATACTTGATTGCTAAAATCTAGATATTTATCACTCCACTATATTGTTTTTATTAATGCATTACTTTTCTTTTAAAAAGAATAACTATGAAACACATGTTGAAATAACATGGTAAAATTCCTGAAAACAAGTTTGATATTTGAATAATATTTTGGAGGGTTTTTTTCAAAATTATATGTTTACTGTAGATTTACTTATGTATTTTTGTTTTCTCTCTTTTATTTTTACAGCTTGTTCCCAAACACATTCTATGGAATGTTTCATTGCAATAAAAAAATCTAAATGTTTTTTTAAAACAAAAATATATATACATATACATATGTATACTCTAACTAATTAAAAGACCCCAAACATATGCCACACATTAAAGAACTTCTACATGTAAAAATGCCCAAAACATACACACAGGTTTAAAATTTATTTACATTTGTAAGATACAAACATATATTCACATCCTGTATGTGAGAGAATGTCGGAAGAGAAGGTCAGACATCTACGGCCACCAGATGGGAGAACACTTAGCATCTGACCGTGAAAACAACTGACCAATTCCTTGTCAATTTGGCTCTCCGGCACTCCTCAAACACAACACACCTATAATGTCAAAGGTTACGGCCCACCCCCAAGGTAACTCAGCTCTGGGTTACCATGACCTAGCCTGGCAAATAAGAGTCAGATTGACCAATCGTTTCTTTTAAAACATCAGGACAACATCTGTCTCGGCCATACAGTTATCTTGATAGATCAACAATTGGTATTCAAAGGGAAAAGACAAGATTGTTATATTAAAACCTTTTAATTGAAATTCATGGAGAATGGAAATAAATTGTAATATCAAAAGTTTATAATAAAAATATAATTTTAAGTACAAAATATTTATAAATTAAAATGTATAAGATGTGACATTTATTGCACATAAACATTGCACATAAATGTTTAGGATTGTTTCTCACTGGGCAGAATGGATGGGAATGCTAGAGAATTTTTGATAAAGACCACCATACTGTACTCATGACAACTTAGTGTACATTCACAATTCTCCACATTGTCCTATTCATCCCAAGCATACATATTTTCAAAACCCTTGCTCCCATCAATTTATATACTTAAAATATCTATTTTGGGGGCATTTCAACTGACCTTTTATTTGGATACTGACTGTTGCCCACCTCAACATATGATATGTACAAATAAAATAAAATTCTTTATTTCCTTTATATAAATGATATTAAGGATGAAAAAACAAATACATATAAAAATTAACATACAAATATAAATGCATACATAATTATAAAAGGATAACCATATAGATTTTTCTATTTTATTTATTCTAGACTGTGGTAGATGGTCTAGAGAGTAAATATAAAAATTAACATACAAATATAAATGCATATATGATTATAAGACGATAACCATATAGGTTTTTCTATTTTATTTATTCTAGACTGTGGTAGATGGTCTAGAGAGAGAATATAAAAATTAACATACAAATATAAATGCATACATAATTGTAAGAGGATACAACCCCTATTTTATTTTATTTATTCTAGACTGCTGTAAAGGGTCTAGAGAGTTCTGTCATCCTGTGATTTAACATTTTGTAAGAGGAAAACCTGAATAATTGTAAACAGTTCCTTAGTCAATTCCATTTTCTTTTGTGTTTTGTCTCTAGTAACCAAAATGCGTGTGAACTACAATGCAAGACTGGAAATAATTTTTTGAGACGTGCCTTTCAAAATGTCCTATGTCAATCAATGTGTGCCGGTCAAAAACAAAAACGTACCTGTCACCAAGTTAAATTGAAATTTAATATTGAAATAAATAAATATTAGTTTTAAAGAATAAAGTGGGTTTTTTAAATTATTTATTGCACACCTCTTCACAGATACTTCAACTTCGAATTATCTTCATGTTTTAACGACATAGACGAATTTGTTGTACCAAATCGTTGCTTAACCATTTCAGCCAAAAAAAAAAAAAATGCGAATAAAATATGCCGCAAAAATAGCAAACATGCTAATAAGGGCGCAAATTCAATTATCTGCGAATTTATTTCTGGTTGGGCTATGAATATGTTACCGTAAATTCGTAATACATTCAACAAGTTATCGACATTTTGTACAAACGTGGATTTCAGTTTGCTTTGTTTTTACAAAGATTATATGTAATTATTCATCAATAATAATGAATATTCTTAGTTAATCTGAATGGAAACTTGAGGGTACAATCAATAAATACTATTTGTCTAAAAAGTTGCATCA
>JAULBS010100027.1:0-16221 GCA_032355785.1 Symmetromphalus regularis | reverse complement strand
ATCTTTAAATTTATCCTTTGTTTAACTGCTGAGATATATCAATTCCTGGGGCACTTTAAGGCAGTGGAAAGTTGAGTCTGAAAGAGTTAATAAACAACCCCTAAAATAGCACACGACAATCGGCAGTGTCGTGGAGATTGCCACGGAGTTTTTCATTCATCATGACATTTTTTTTTGCCTTAGCAAAATTAAGAGTTGGAAATGTGTGAACGCTAAAATTGCCGTGGACACTATTTCTCCACAACTTTTATTTTGCCATAGACATTTTCTGAACTGCAGGGGTTGATAAAAGTCTCAACAAGATTTTATGTTGTGTGGTAATGTTAGTTCTAAGGTCACTGATTCAGGTCACTAAGTGTATAATATGATGAAGAGTCAGTATGTGGTAATTATATACAGTATAATTTCCTTCTTTATACTTAGTAACTTGACCATATTCCTTTACATTGTAGTAGTGTTTTAAATTAGTACAACTGTTAACAATAGAAAATGGGTGAGAAACATGAAAATGGGACAAAAATGTGAAAATGGAGGAAAACATATGAAAAAATTATTTTCTATAGGTTACAAAAATATTCCCTAAATGTCATAAAACATAATAGGCGTATGACCTGAAGTGTTTTTGTGTGAATTTTTACTTTGACACACATGTCAAAATAATGCGTATTCTCGCCGATGCAGCAGTTTTTGTTCTGCATTAAGTGTCCCACCTGCTGGCATTGATTCAAATGTGAACAAAACCTTACGCTCTTGGCCCTGCAATAAAAACAAACCATCTAGTTTATGAAGTTATATATTTTGCATATATTTATAAACCCATAGAAAGAATGGCAGGTCGTACGGATTAAAAAGGATTATAAGACATGTTTGGGGGTTACGTGGTTTAAATAGGAATTTGCAAAGTTACAAATCACTAGAATATTTTTTATATCTAATCATTTAGAATATATATTCCATGTTTGTTTTGTGCCCATGACAAGCCATTCCGTTTCCATCAACTGTTTTGTTTTATTGAGGTTATATACAGATACACTGGCTGGAGAGTGGCTATGTTTATTATTCAACTTTCAGAATGCTACTGCTTCATTGGTGTTGAAAAATGGTTATGAGATTTGTGAATTAAATGTAGGCAATCAGTGATATACATGTATGTTAATATGAACAACACTTAATAATATTTAAAACACTTTTTTTTCCCTTTCCAACCAGTGGTCAACTTGGTTTATCAAAAACCATGGTATATGCTGTCCTGTCTGGGATGGAGCATATAAAAGACACCTTGCTGCTTATCAGAAAGAGTAGCCTATATGGCAGTAGTAGGTTTCCTCTAAATAAATATGTCAGAATTACAATATGATTGACATCCAATAGCCGATGATAAGATTAAAATCAATGTGCTCTAGAGGTGTCGTTAAATAAAACAAACTTTACTTTACTAATACCTATACATGTGTTTGTTAGACAGCTAGTTGAGCTGTTATGTTCACTTAGTACAGAAAGACAGATACGAAGAGACGCTGACTCTGAATCACATGTAATCCGGGCTTGATGGCAAATCCATTCTTCCCGCTGCTAATCCTTGAGCCCGGCTGAAGTAAATGCTCCGCGACTGGGCGGCAATCCTCTTTATGTTGCACATTACATGTGTGATGACTTGGCGGCAATCCTCTTTATGTTGCACATTACATGTGTGATGACTCTGTGGCAATCCTCTTTGTGCAGCATATTACATCTGTTCTCCGGTATGACATAAATACTCTGCTTAAGCAGTCTTCAGATGGCAAAGACTATAAGTTGTGTTATAAAGAAACAAAACAGGAATTAAGATACACATGCACAGGTTTTCCATAAGTTGAACGTACACGGTCTAAAATGTATTTGTTTATGGGAGAATTGTTATACAGGGATTGGCAGAAATATTGGATGTTTAAAAAAAAAATTAAACTTAAAAAAAAATTGATACATTGTATACATGTATGTAGTTTTGATCAAATAACATGAAATAATAGTTATTTACATAAACTTTATAACTGATATTAACTGACATTCCCACAGCCTTTGATAAACATGTTGTGGACCACTGGTCAAGAATGTGTAGAATAAAGTGAGGATTTCTTTACAAATAATTTTTGTAAATATTGTTTCCCCTTTTATCCATGCCATTTTCAACCAAAACAGCAAATTATTTGTACGATTGTGAAATATACATGACATTTTTAATCAAACAGGATTCAAAATACATCATATCTGCTAATGATTTATTAATATGACGTTAAGTTGAGCCAAAAGCTTGAAAAACAATACTACAAAGTTTATTAAATTTCTGTTAGAAAGTGTCTACATGTTCATGATGGCGCCTAAAGGGAGGTAACTTTTCATCATAAATAAGCTCTATTGAACAGAGTTGTCAGATGATTCATCTGCATTAAAGTGATGATATGTCTACAGAAGGCTTTCCGTCTGGTGAGTTATAGAGGCTGGGGTAATAAACTTGGGATTCTGGCTAGATATAAGACTGCTGCTCTTCATATTTATTTCCTCGCTGATAACACAGGTATTTAAATTCCTGGCCTTCTGACTTCTATGTTTGGCGTCTGCCTGATCGGACCATTCTCATGAACTCTTGTGTCATTAAAACGTAGAAGATCATCAAGCCAGAATACGAGATCACTGGGTCCATACTGAATTAATTCTCCCATGTAAGAAAAGACTTTCCCGTACTAAATATTTCTGATGACATTGCAAATGACCCGAAGAGATTGGTTCTTATCTTGGATTTTTCCTGAAACCTGTGGATAAAAATTCAATCAAAGTTTTAGTATGTGTTGTAAAGGGTCATGGGATTCATCCAGTTCTTATCATTGGTGTAGATATTTTGTAATGTCTGGGATAAAAATTCAATTAAAGTTTTAGTATATGTTGTTATGGGTCGTTAGTTTCACCTTCTCAAATGTTGGTGGTCTAGCTATGATTTATCTTTATCTGTTTAGTAAATTTAAAATTTAGAAAAATCTTTTTTTTAATAAATATTACAAATTGTTGTTTAAAAAAGTATTTTCATTCAAGGGCAAAAATCACTTCCTAAAAGAGTGAGGGACGGAACATCCCCCATGTTCAAAAAGTGGAGGTACGAAGCATCTTCCTTCCAAAAAGTGGGGGAAAGGGTCCCCCCCCCCCACCTTCCACCCCAGGATTGACGTCATTATAGACCCTCTCTGTACAGCGGTATAATTGTGCTAAGATGACATGGTTAAGTGTTACATTGATGCAATAAAGAGAAATACTGATAAAGATTGTTATTTAAGCATTATAATTTAATTTTTTTGAGTCAGAAGGTGGGGGGATAATTATATAGGCATCTCCCCTCATCAGAAGTGGGGGTGACATGTTCCACCACCCCAGGGATTTACACCCATGTTTTCTTATAAAAAATTAGTATTTTTTTTTTTACTAGAGCACATTAATTTATTAATAATCAGCTAATGAATGTCAAACATTTGGAAATTATGGCATATAATCGATTGTGAGCCAGCCTTGTTTCTCAAAACATAATTTGTGGTTTATGTTGAACATCTGTCAATTTTTTCATGGAATGGGGCAGTTAATTGTAAAAAGAGTATCTGTGAAATAAAAAAATAATTTTTTAAAATGTGAGCTAGCCTGCAATGGGTTTTGAACCAGTGTCTTAGCTTGAGAGTGATGTTTAACTACGGGACCACTGAGTCTCATTAATATAATGTTTATAGACAAAGCCATGATGGCATTCACTCATGAACCACTGCCAAAATGCACTTTCTAAAATTACCAGGTGAACCCTTGGTACATGTACATGTACGTTGATAAAGGTTGATGTACTCAACAAAATTAAGTAAATGCCAATAGACTTTTGAATCTTATTGCTAGTGTTATATTTAATAAAGTTTGATCACAAAATGACTTCAGAATGTTGAATAAAAATTGACCACCATTTTTTTATATTTTTTTCTTCTGATTTAACAACACTTCTAGAGCACATTGATTTAATAATCATCAGCTATTGGATGTCAAACATTTGGTTATTTTAACACGTAGTCAAGTTTGACCCAATTTTGACCAGCATTTCTCTCAAACATTGTGCAAGTTGTGAATTTTTCATGCTTTTATAAAATATATTTTACCAAAGTAGGATTTAAAAATCTCATGGCCCTTAATTTTGTTCACTATAATTTTATTAACATGGGGTCACTATGTGCAGTGTTGAGACTATGTGCAGTGTTCAGACTGGCAAGTGCACAGAACCATCAACGCAGACATAATATACTTTTTTTACTTTGCAGGTAATCTGCAGTTATTAGGTGTGAGTGTTATAGAATAAATATACTAGATGAACCCGACACATGAAACGTAATGCGTAATTATTAAGCTAATGGTGAAGTAAAGTCAATTTTGTTTTATTTAACAACTCCTCTAAAGCACTTTGATTTTTATCTTATCGGCTATTGGACATTAAACATAAGGTCATTCTGACATATTTCTTTAGAGGAAACCTGCTGTCACCACATAGGCTACTCTTTCTGATAAGCAGCAAGATGTCTTTTATATGCAATTTCTCACTTAATGACTTTTTCCAATATTTGTCAAGCACTAATAGGACAATGATTAATGTACACAAATTTAATGTTGTACATTTTATGGAAATTAATCTATTTCTAACAGCAAAAAGACAAATGAGGTCTGAGAACTAAATTAAATAATTTAATTTTCATTTGTGAAAAAAATTAATAGAATCCATAAATGAAAATTAATTCCTTCCTCAGAGTGATGGTTGATAACTAATTCTGTAATCTTCTTGTTTAATTCCATTAAAATAGTGATGAAACTTGGTTTATACTCACCAATTCTGTAAAATGTATTACTCTTTCAATATTTTATATAAAGCTGGAATTGAAACTGCAGGTGAGGATGTTTTTGTGTGGTTTTGAACACCTAATACATGTAAAATGACATTAAAATGAAAATCTATCCTTTAAAAGCATTATGTCCATGTTTCCTCTGATGTCAAATTCCTCTGAGGAGATTCATAAAAACAGCAAAAAATCCATTTTTTTTTCAACTTTCCGTAATTCTATTAACGAAATACTTGCTGTTGTAATTTCATCAAGACAAATGGATACATCCTTTGGTGCGTATTTTTTTATACAAGTTTATCTTTCCATTGGCGTAACTTCCAAATTATGTCTACCTAAATCAATAGCATTTTTTTCGCAGTCTCTTGTGGCATAAAGGCAAGCAAGCAAGTCATTGAAAACCTTTCATTTCATTTGCGGATCAATACCATGGCTCATTCTAGAGGTACATTCACCATCTGATTAGGAAAATTGAGTAAAAATGACTTTAACAGTCAATACCGTGAGTATTCTAATGGTATATAGAGATACGTAATCTGGGTACAGTAGAATTAAGTTGTCTGTCTACCGTGCTGCTCGGCCCGGGAGGATGTTGATGCACGCAGATTGAGGTCCGTCACAATTACGTTTTGATCCACTTACTAACAGCACTTACAGGACAGTTAAAACTTGCATTGAGCCATTAGATCATAACTATGGGAATCCGGTGAAAGAACTCTTTGTATCGGGAATAAGAATTTTCTGCGGATTCGTAGATTTTTATCTCCCCAGGACCAATCTCATGAATTGCCTAAATCTGAAGAGATCTTTTTGAGGACGGTGAGGTCCATTTTTTTATGGCCTGTTTCTCTAAGCCATGAAAAGGAGTCAGATCTCAGGTGGCTAAGAAAGAGTAATTACGATTGGCTGAAGTAATTACAGTGGGCCAATGCTTTTTAAGATGAAATATAGCCTGTGACCATGGTCTCTGGCCTATGTTTTAAAAAATGTTCAGCTGTTTTTCTCATTTGCCATTCTCATCACTGTTGCATGAAGCAAATCCATATGGGAGCAAGATTAATCCATATGGTATCGAGATTAAAAATTATAAGCCTCGATTGAGATTTGATCCCAGTACCTACCAGCTGTGAGACCAGCAGCTTAACTCCCGAGGCTGGTCATATGTATATTCAGGATCAGAAGACAATATCCACAAACCTTGTAATTTTTTTATTCTAATGAGATGAATAAACACTAAACACACTACACTGTATCATGTGGTGTAAAAGATTATCCTAAAAAATACCTGTCAGCAGGAGGATAAAAATAAACAGATCTTGGTGAACTCCACAAGGTATTTAAGGTTTTCAAAACTGGCACATGACAAACAAATCTTGGCAGTGGTTATTTCTGTATTTAGACAAGCGGCAAAACATACATGTATGATAACTGAGGACAGGAGACGTATGTTTGTGAGATATCAGTGGTATGTTTGTGAGATATCAGTGGATGTTTGTGAGATATCAGCGGTATGTTTGTGAGATAATAGTGGTATGTTTGTGAGATATTAGCAGCATATTTGTGAGATGTTAGCACATGTTTGTGAGATATTAGTGGCATGTTTGTGAGATATTAACTGTTTGTGAGATATACATGTAAGTGGCATGTTTGTTAGATATTAGTGGCATGTTTGTGAGATATTGGTGGTATGTTTATGAGATATCAGCGGTATGTTTGTGAGATATTAGTGGTATGTTTGTGAGATATTAACTATGTTTGTGAGATATTAGTGGTATGTTTGTGAGATATTAGTGGCATGTTTGTGAGATATTAGCAGCATGTTTGTGAGATATTAGTAGTATGTTTATGAGATATTAGTGGTATGTTTGTGAGATATTAGCGGTGATATTACACTAAACAGACTCCATCACCTGTCAACAAGCCCTAACCCTATTTACAGGTATTTACAGGAGATAGCCAAAACAACAACTCTTTAACACCTAAGCTATTTTCTTACTGTAAACAAACAATGAGGCTGTCTTTTCTAATTAACTCTGCTAAGTTAATTATTCTGAAACTGATTTAAATGTAATGAGTTAATGAATAAAAACAAGCCTATCAAAGTTAGAGAGAGAGAATTCTGTCTCCTTCATGTCTAGGAAATTAATCTCAACGTTACTGAAATATTACATGTTAATAAAGTGAAAAAGAACACTTAAAAATAATGGGTATTCTAACTTCAAATGTATATAATATACATGACAGTTTTTAGATTTAACTTCTAAATGAGAGTTTAATTGTAACTAATTTTACAAGCAGCTCAAGCGGTAGCGTGTCCACCTGTGAAGGGGTCAATCATCAGATCGATCCTTCTCAGTAGACACATTTACAGATTGGGCTATTTCCCATTCCAACCAGTGGTCCACAATTGGTTCATCAAATGCTGTGTTATATTCAATCCTTTCTGGGGGAAATTGCATATAAAAGACACCTTGCTGCTTATCGGAAAGAGTAGACAATGTGCCAGCAGTGAGTTTCCTCTAAAACAATGTGTCAGAATGATCATATTATGTTTGATGTCCAATAGCCGATGATAAGATAAAAATCAATGTGCTGTATATACAAGCATCGTTAAATAAAACAAACTTTACTAACTTTTCAAGCTATCCTTCTAAGAACTTTTAAACAGTATTTGAATAGTTGTTAAAGGTTGAAACAAAGAACTTTTAAACAGTATTTGAATAGTTGTTAAAGGTTGAAACAAAGATCTTTTAAAGAAGTTTTTAGAATGTTTTAAAGAATTTATTTTCAAAGAACAAGTAGCAATCCTCTCATATACACGCACATTTGTTTATACAAGTAGCAATCCTCTCATATACACGCACATTTGTTTATACAAGTAGCAATCCTCTCATATACATGCACATTTGTTTATACAAGTAGCAATCCTCTCATATACATGCACATTTGTTTATACAAGTAGCTATCCTCTCATATACATGCACATTTGTTTATACAAGTAGCTATCCTCTCATATACACACACATTTATTTATGTGCATGAGCAAAAAAAAAAAAAACTTTAAAGATGAATTTCCCTTATTAAGTTTTCAAGAAATTCCTACTAATACAAAATAATGTGACAAAAATATTCATGATTAATAATCCTCTCATTAATTGTTTTTTCATCTGGTTGGATGAACAGACAGACAGACAGACAGACAGACAGACATAATGAGACAGTTGACAGACATGTTGCTGGCAGAGACATGTATAGTAAAGTTTGTTTTATTTAATGATGCTTCTAGAGCACATTGATTTTTATCTTATCATCTGCTATTGGATGTCAATCTTATGGTCATTCTGACATATGTACTTAGAGGAAACCTGCTGCAGCCACATAGACTACTCTTTCCGATAAATAGCAAGGGTTCTTATATATGCACCGTCCCACAGATAGGACAGCACATACCACAACCGTTGATGAACCTGTTATGGACTACTGTTTGGAATGGAAAATAGCCTAAACTGCAAATGGGTCCACTCAGAAGGATCGATCCTACAACCGACCGGTTCACAGGTGGACATGATACTGTTTGAGCTACATTCCACTCCTGACAGATAGACAGATAGGCAGGTAGGTGGACAACTGAGACAGACAGATGGAAGGACAGACAGACAGACATATAGACACATACAGCTGATACGTACACACACGCACACACGCACACACGCAAACTCACACACTTCACACACACACTTCACACATATACATGTACATACACACACAAGCACACCTCACACACACACACACATGCACACACACACACAACACTTTATATTTACATTTAGGTTTCAAATGATTTTATACACAGCTAAATTATCTACAATGTGAGCTCTGGTCTCTACAACCAGAGAAATATTTGTATCCTCTTTACTATAACTACGTCCATTAGCCGATCAGTCGCAGCTGATATAAAAAGCACCAGAGTCGGAAATGGATGAAGATTTCAATGCGGATGCCTGAGATAGGAAAATTGCTTAAATTGCACATGGACGAGAGTAATTGTCTGTGATATCCAGCACAATTAACATCAAAAATGATTTACTTAGTCAGGAGGGAGCAGCTAGAAGTCTCAAGAAAGAGTTTTTCGAGGAAATTCCATTCTCTGTCAGAGTAATCACAGATCTTTGTAATTAGAGATTTTGCAGGAGATTTAAAAAAGCTGCATTGTCTGTTAATATCAACATGACATTTGTGCATCCATCTCATTGGTACCAGTCAGGGTGGCGCAGTGGTTATGCTTTCAGTCTCACAGCTGGTAGGTACTGGGATCATATCTCATTCAAGGCATAGGATTTTTAATCTCAGTATCAGCTCCAACCCAGAGTGAGTGCTCCGCAAAGGCTCGGGGTGTAGGTGTATACCACTTACACCAACCAGTAGTCCACAACTGGTTTATCAAAGGCCATGGTATGTACTGTCCTTTCTGTGGGATAGTGCATACAAAAGATCCCTTGATGCTTATTGGAAAGAGTAGCCTATGTGACAGTAGTGGGTTTCCTCTAAAGACCATGAGTCATAGAATACTATATGTCAGACACTTAATAGTCACTGAATAAACAATGTCCTGGGGTGTCATTAAATAATTCTTTTCTTTCCTTTCCCACCCAAGCACCATGTAGTTGAATTATCTTGATGACTACATACATTACACAGAGTCAGTTAAAGTTACTACATGAATTTCTGTAAGATTCACCCATCACTGGGCTGTCCGTCTGATCACATGCAATTAGCCGGGAATCTCCGATGACGAAAATTAGTCCCTCACCACTTGAACTTATGTGACATCTTTGATTGCGTCTCTCTCCCTCGTGACTCATAGAATTAATAACTGTTGATAAATTTCCCTCTACAGGTTAGAGTAAAAAAAAAATGTATGGTGTTGCATGAAATTTCAATGCCAATCAAACTGCTCGGCTCGACTTAGCTCGGATTCTTTAGACGCGAGTAATTATGGGCAAGACAAGAGTTGAATTCACGAGAGAGCCCTTCAAAATGTAATGGCCGTTACACACATTGCCCGACATCAGTTTGATGCAAAATGCAGAAGCATTTCGTTACAAATACATGAGTCATTTTCATTATTTTGTTGTAAAAGGCGTAATATTTTGGGTTTGTGGTAATGGGTAGTAGGAATTGAAATGTCATGGTTTTGAGTTAATTAATGTTAAAAGTGTGGTTAACAATCTTTTAAATGTTGTGTTTAGGATATATAGAATTGTTTTTGTTCACATTTTTCTTAAATTCTGTGGTTAGAGTGGTTGCATATGAAAAGTCCAATAATTTCAAATAAAAAATAAATGCAACAGAAATGTTCAAAAGTTCTAAATAAAAAATAAACAATGAAAATGAAAAGATGGGGGGAGGATGCCATAATATGATGCCGATTCCTTGGATTCTTAAATGTTAAAAAAAAATATTAATAATAATTATAATAATTTTTAAAAATGTTATTTAAATGACAAAATTTAGTTGGGGGCCTAAAATTGGTAACTAAAATATTGAATAAATTTAGTTTTACAATTTTGTATTAAAAAATGGTGCATTTGTTTCTTTTTTAGAATCTTTTCCTTTTGTGTCCTAAAGCCTCAGTCTAATAATTAATATTATAACTGCTTGCCACTTGTCATGTTGTGTCATGTAGCGACAAACGATCAATGGAAACAATATTAAAAATCCTTTGCTCTTTGATGATGTCTTTGTTTATATAACTCATTGTTCTGGATCAAGAATCTTTTTAAATACGACATTTTATAATTAATTATTTATTGACAACTTACCGTTTGATTGATGGGTGTATTGGTGTATAAAGTGGTCATGTGTTTTATTATTGATGCGTGTTATTATTG
The DNA here is from genome assembly GCA_032355785.1 of Symmetromphalus regularis. Lineage (NCBI taxonomy): Eukaryota > Metazoa > Mollusca > Gastropoda > Neomphalida > Neomphalidae > Symmetromphalus > Symmetromphalus regularis. The sequence goes on along the minus strand of JAULBS010100027.1, from coordinate 5,444 downwards.
TAACAGTTATGTTTTATTAACCTTTATATTTGTTTTATTTATTTTTTATGTTTCAATGTGTATGAAATTTACACAATATTAATTTGATTTCATATTGTTTGATAGAGAGAGTTCATTGTTAGTAATACTTTATTTTCTTTTTATTTATTTGTTATGTTTCAGTGTGTATGAAATTTATACAACATTAATTTGATGGAAAGAGTTCTATCTTTTGTGATACTTTATTGACGTTTATTTCATATTTATTTTTGATTTTATGCTTAAAAGTTTATGAAATTTACAAAACATTAATTTGATTTCATATTGTTACTAGAAAGAGTTCTATCTTTAGTAATTCTTTATAGATATATATTTTTATACTTAAATGTTTATGAAATTTACAAAACATTAATTTGATTTCATATTGTTTACTAAAAAGAGTTCTATCTTTAGTAATTCTTTATTGATATTTATTTCATATTTATTTTCATGCTTAAATGTTTATGAAATTTACAAAACATTAATTTGTTTAAGTATTATTTTTTGGAAAGAGAGTTTACGAAAATGTGAAATCTATATTAAAATTACTTACTGCATGAGAACACATTTTAGATGAAATTAGTGATAATAAAAAAGAAAAGAAAAAGCAGGATTTTTGTATGATTACATTTTATAGAGAGCCTTAGTGGTCCAGCAGTAGAACAGCAGACTCTGAAGCTGATGACAGTGGTTCAAAACCCACTGGAAGCTGGCTCACACTTGATTACATGTAAAAATAACTAAATGTTTGACATCCAATAGCTGATGATTAATAAATCAATGTGGTTTAGTGGTGTCATTAAAAAAATAAATATGTTACATTATCCTTCCAGTGCAATAAAATTAATAATAAAGAATTCTCTTTGACATTAGCCCAGACTGCTATATAAATGTTACATTTAAAAAAGTATTTTGAAGATTCAATTTTTGATGTTGCTATTCTGTATAGCATATAAAGTCATTCACATTTGAAACCATTGTTTATTTATTTTTCCTTGGCTCCAGCCAGTGGTCCACAACTGGTTTAACGCATGAGGGAAGATGCATATAAAAATCTTGCTACTAATAAAAAATACATGTAGTAGCCTATGTGGTATTATGAGGTTTCCTCTGTAGACTATGAGTCAGACATAATATTTGTCTGAAACCTATCATAATAGCTACTGAATAAACAATGTGCATGTGTAACTTTAAACAAACAATTCTTTTCTTTTGATCAATATTATATTTTGAATTATTTTCAAGTTGATATTTTTTTGAAGTTGCCGTTCCGTTTATCAAATGAATCCATTAACTTTTTAAACCATTGTTCAACACGTCCCCTTGCGTCAGTTGTTGATGGTGGCTTGTAATAATATTTTGTGAGAAAATTACCACAGCTTTGACTCCCAGCATGACATAATGACGACCATTACCAGCTGACTGTGTAAACGGTTGCAATTTTGCATGATCTCTGAATGCCGGCTCATGATTCATCCCGGCTCATTCCTCCAATCCTATCTGCACATTATATCTGTAAAAATAAAGATGTGGCAAAAACAAACCATAAACATTTAGACTAGCTACTTAAATTCCGCTCAAATTGTTGGTCCCTCAGAGCTGATAAAGCCGAAGTGGATCAAAATCACGAGAAATGATCTGGAGAAAAATGTTTTATACCTTATGCGCCCATTACTCAGTACAGTGGAACCAGGTGAAATCTGTTGTCTTGACCTGATGTCTGGAAAGTTGTGGGATCAACCCCATTCATTGGTCCCATTGGCTTATTTGTCATTCCAGTCAGTGGTCCATGACTCAGTACAGTGGATCCAGCTTAAATATGTAGTCTGGACTTGATATGTGGAATGTTGTGGGATCAACTCCTTTCATTGGGCCCATTGGGTTATTTGTCATTCCTAGCAGTGGTCCATGACTTACAAATATATGTAACAATGTTTTGGTTTATTTTGTTTAACGACACCACTAGAGTGCATTGATTTATTAATCAACATGCTGAATGTCAAACATTAGGTTATTTTGACACATAGTCAAGTGTGAGCCAGCCACCAACAGATTACTTACATAACTAACACCATGGTATATGCTTTCCTGTTGGAGAAATATGCATATGAAGATCCCTTACTGCTAATAAGAAGGAGTAACACATGTGGTGGTAGCAGGTCATGAATGAAACTCACAATAGCCACTGATAAACTACTGGGGTGTCATTGAACAAATACTCCTTTCTTTGTTATTCAGTCTCAGTGGTAGGACATCAGACTGTCAAGTTAAAGACAGTGGTTCAAAACCCATCGTAGGCTAGCTTTCACTTCACGTGTCAAAATGACCAAATGTTTGATATCCAATTGCCGATGATTAATAAATCAATGTGCTCTAGTGGTGTCATTAAACAAAGAAAGAGTGTCCTACTGTGAAGCTGTCGGTCGTCAGATCGATCCTTCTCAGTGGAGCCATTTGCAGTTTGGGCTATTTTCTTTTTCAACCGTGGTCTACAACTGGTATATCAAAGGCAGTGGTACATGTATGTGATCTTCTCTGTGGAAGAGTGAAAATAAAAGATCCTTTGCTACTAGTTTGAAAGAGTAGCAGGTTTCTTCTAATGACTATATGTCAGAATAATCAAAAGTTTGACATCCAATAGCCAATACTGAGATAAATCTCAGTCGAGGCATAGGACTTTTAATCTAAGTATCTGCTGTAACCCAGAGTGTGTGCTCCGCAAGGCTCAGTGGGTAGGTGTATACGACTTACACTGACCAGTAGTCCACAACTAGTTTATCAAAGGCCATGGTATGTGCTGTCCTTTCTGTGGGTTAGTGCATACAAAAGATCCCTTGCTGCTTATTGGAAAGAGTAGCCTATGTGGGTTTCCTTTAAAGACCATGAGTCACAGAATACCATATGTCAGACATATGATAGATCAATGTGCTCTAGTGGTGTCTTTAAACAAAACCAACTTTTAACTTTTTCTCTTCTGTTCCATTCATCTCACATGAATCTGCTTCACACAAGAGTTCGCTGTACGTCTGTCTCATGGTGACTAGGAAATTTAATCACTTTTCATAAATAATTGAATCTACTAAGTCTTTTTTTTTTCTGAGAGACGGGCAGAGAGGATACAGCTGTTCAAATAACAGCTGTTTAGTACATTTGGTAAACAAAGTGAGCTGTGATTTTCACGATAATCTTGTCAAAGTAATTTGGAAGGAAATTTCGGTATTGGTGTCATGACATCTTTGAGAAATATCTTCTTTTCGGGGCAAACTTGTCAAAGTAATTAGGTCGGGAATGAAATTTCGGTATCGATGTCATAACATCTTCAAGAGATTTCTTGTTCAGTAGGGGGTGGTGTTTTGGCAATACAGATGTTTATATATCTAGTAACTAAGTGGAGAATCAAATTTCAGAACTCTGTGGCATCTTCTTCAGAAGATTCCTTGTCTTCATGCAGGGTGTGTTTTGGCAAGGCTGTCTGGTTTATATTTTTACAGATAAGTTTGTGTAGTATTTGACTGTGTGATTGTACATTTATTTGGCTATGTGATTGTGAGTTCAGGATTGCTATGCTGAAAGGTCGAGTAGTGTTGATGCTTTGTGATACTTCATGATGCTTCGTGATGCTTTCCAGATGCTAGGAATGTTGTACAACAGTTAGATTTGTTTAGACAGTTACAAGAAGTCACGTCACAGGGTTATCCATTGCATAACAAATTTCCTAGCCAACTGTGCGGCTATCTTCTCATGCACATTGAAGAAGGTTTTTTTTAACGTTTTTTGTTTTCTTTTTTTCAAGAGCATAACGTGAAACGAACATTTATTTTTTGATAACTGTTAGGTGATAAGATAAAAGAAAGATAAGAAGGTGCTGTCTTTCAGATTTGATTTAGAACTACCTGACCATGGTCATGTTTTGCACTTTCTATCGCTTATTATTTCTGTACGTCTATTGCCCTTATCTGGATTTGAAAAGAGGGTTCATGTTACAAGTGTCTGGAAAGTGTTGTTTATTCAGCAACACCCCAGTATATTGGGGTTTTTTTTTTTTGGAGCGGGATCTAGCTCAAATGGTAGCGTGTCCACCTGTGAAGCTGTCGGTCGTCGGGCGATTTTTCTCAGTGGACAGATTTGCAGTTTCGGCTATTTTCCATTCCAATCAGTCATCCACAACTGGTTTATCAAAGGCCGTTGTATATGCTATCCTGTCTGTGGGATGTGGGATATGAAAGACCCCTTACTGCTTATCGGTGGCAGATGCTTTCCTCTAAATAAATGTCAGAATGACCGTATGATTGACGTCCAGTAGCCGATGATAAGATAAAAATCTGTGTTCTAGAGGCTTCGTTAAATAAAACAAACTTTGCTTTTGCTGCTGTTTAGTAACCTTGTACCCACAAGATTTAACAAAATGATTTATTATTGCAAGTTTGTGTCGTGTCATTCAGTATTTGCTGTAAGACTGCCTACACAGATTACATTTTGAAAAAAGTTATTTATTTCCAATGTGACATTTCAAAATGCACAGCAGTCATGCATAATTGGTTCATTTTTTCTTTCTTTCTAGAACACATTTATATATTAATCATCGCCTATTGGATGTCAAACATTCTTTTTATAAATCTGACACATAATCAAGTGTGAGCCAGCCCCCGATTGGTTTTGAACCAGTCTTCAGCTCGAGAAACCGATGTCTTACCACTTGCTAATTGCTTGACAGTTTAGAGAAAAAAAAAAGAGTAAAGTTTGTTTTATTTAACGACGCCTCTAGAGCAGATTGATTTTTATCTTATCATCTGCTATTAGACATCTATCATATGGTCATTCATACATGTGCATGTATGTTTAGAGGAAACCTTCTGCCACCACATAGGCTACTCTTACCGAAATGCAGCAATGGGTCTTTTATATGCACTGTCCCACAGACAGGACAGCACATACCACAGCCTTTGATGAACCCGTTGTGGACAACTGTTTGGAATGGAAAACAGCCCAAGCTGCTAATGTGTCCACTGAGAAGGATCGATCCGATGAACGACAGCTTCACAGGCAGACACTCTGCCATTTGAGCTACATCCTGCTCCGACAGCTTAGAAAAATACTATTCTATGACATTATGGATGACTTTTAACTTTTTCTTGTTTTAGTGAGGTCATTTGTACTTTCACAAAATTTTAATGACATGATATTTAGTACATGCAAATGCATTGGTTGTAATGGCCATTCCAACCAGTGGTCCACAACTGGTTTATCAAAGGCCATGGCTGAGCGGGAAGTAGCTCAAATGGTAGCGTGTCTGCCTGTGAATCGATCGGTCATCGGATCGATCCTTCTCAGTGGACCTCAGTTTGGGCTATTTTCCGTTCTAACCAGTGCTCCACAACTGGTTTATCAAAGGCCGTGGTATGTGCAGTCCTGTCTATGGGACGGTG
>JAULBS010100017.1:0-16224 GCA_032355785.1 Symmetromphalus regularis | reverse complement strand
TCTTTGTTTTTACAAAGATTATATGTGATTATTCATCAATAATTATGAATATTCTTAGTTAATCTGAATGGAAACTTATGGGTACAATCCAAGGGCGAAAATCGCTTCCTTAAAGTGGAGGCGGGGATGGAACATACCCCTGTCCAAAAAGTAGGGGGAGGGTGACAAAGCATCTTATCCAAATGGTGGGGGGGGACGGAACACTCCCCTTTCCAAAATGGGGAGATGCGTCCCCCCATACCACCAGGAATGACGCCATTATAGACTTCCCTTTGTACTTTGGTATATTTGTGCTAAAACCACATGATACAATAAAGAGAAAAATTGTTAAAGATTATTTTTAATGCATTTAAATAAAAAAAATTCGAAGCAAAAAGTGTGAGGGGGGATAATTATATAGGCGTCCCTCCCTATCTAAAAAGTGGGGGGACATGTCCCACCCCCGAATTTACGCCCATGGTGCAATCAATAAATTATGCTATTTGTTTAAAAAGTGCATGTGTTCAGTTGATAACATGTCTTACCGGAAATATATAAAACACGTGGATAGTATGCAGATAATGTCGAAGCGTATAAATGAAACTGTAACTCAAAAGAGTTTGGTAAATGTTCCTTTTTTATTATTGGGGCATGTGGTCACAAAAATAATTCCTCGCAAAAATGTCAATGAAATCGCAATTTATTTTAGCCACGAAAGTACTTGCACATAAGGTACTGGAACCTTGTGTTCAAACAAGCTTTTTCTCAAAAGTCGTAGGGGTTGAATATGAGGTACCAACAGAACTACAAGTGATGGGAGACTATGGTTTTGTTGAAAAACGATGCGATTTTGTTCAATATCTTGCATTTATGACCAATCACGTGACGTCACATATTTTAGCAGCATATCCAAATCACATTTACACCGCTAATTCTATATTATCAACCGATATCATTTAATTACTCTGATGGGGAAGGGACAGGTCGACGTTAACAAAAATCATCAAAAGTTTTGGTGACTTCAAGATAATGTTGCCAGATATTTAGGTCATTTGCAGGTTATTTAGGTCATTCGGAATACGTAGGCCCATTACGGATTTTGGGAGTTCAAAGTATTATTTATAGAGTCATCGGGCTTGATCGGGTCTATTAATAGATTTACCCGGTAAATGCAGTGGCTACTGTTCAGTTATCGCTAAGCATAAGTAAGCATGTCTATGATCTTGAAACTCCTCAAAATATGTTGTTGTTTTTTGTGGCTGACAAAATGACTGCTAATATTAAATTTGTTACTGTCAAAGCTTGACAAACGACAATTTTTGTACCGGACAACATCCGTGACCGAGCACTTATTTCCAGGCTTGTGTAGACAACTACATATAATATAATAAGACAGTTTACATTATTTTAATAAATATTGTTTCATTTGTATTTAAAACTACAAACATTTAATGAATATTGGATGGATGCAGAAAGTTGATTCCATAATAAAGGTTGAGAGTAGCTGAAAGTACTTTTATATAATGATATTTATGGTCATTCAGTTCTGGTATAATTACAATAGCCAATATTTATTTTGGTGCTGGGGAGGGGGTAGGGGGAGTTGTTAAATAATCAATCATGGTATAATTCTATGGTTGGAGAAACACTTGAAATGAAATGAATTTTTAAAAATTATTATTGTTGTGGTATTGTCTGTCTACAAACAACATAATTCCAAGATATTTTAATTCCATTTGCATGTATATAAAAACCTGTATACCGGTATGTTAAGATGAAACTTCAGTGTGATATTGTTTTGGTGCAGAGAAATAAATGTATCTAGTATCAAAAATAAAACAACAAAAAAATTTCAGATGTGTAGTTTTTGTTTTGTCATTGTGGCTATTGGTTAACAGTTAAAAGTTATTGTGACTCATAAATATGTCAGGCTGTACATAGATCTTAATATGTGGCTTATTTGACATTTATATTTTATTTTTAGGCACACACAATGACACACACTGGACAAGATCCATATCCCTGCAATGCCTGTGAGAAGAAGTTCTGTAGTTTGTCTAGCTTGTATTCACACAAGATTATACACACCGGAGATAAGTTCTACACCTGCGAGCTGTGCAGCAAACAGTTCCGTCAGAAGTTCAGTCTGGATGAGCATGTGCGCCTCCACACTGGCGTAAAACCATTTAAGTGTGAGATATGTGGAGAATCCTTCGTACGACTGAAGAGTCTGCAGTTTCACATTCGTAACCATACTGGGGAAAAGCCATATCAGTGTGATACATGTGGAAAATGTTATGCTCGGTCAGCTAACCTCCGTGAACATCAGGTAATATATATGCTATTTCTATGATTTCTGAAATAATGGTTGTTCATAAGTTATTGTTAACTCCCTAGTTATTTAAATAGATGTGGAAGATGCCTGTATTTAAGTATGGATATTAGTGTTATGTCATATATATTTATTTTTTGTGAATATAAAAATATAGTGCCTTCAGTCATCTGCATTGTAACACAGACATGCACACACACATTCATACATACAACAAACATATTTTTATTTATTTTTACAGTGGTCTTTTTCTTGATTCCTAAAGTTACTAAATTGTTTTATTTTTCAAGTTGAAGTATGTCATGTACTCAAAAGAAGTATTATTTATGTTAGGGCCAATTTCAAATTTATCATTTGAAATTATTTGATAATGGGTTACACAAATAAAACTCTTAAATGGGGTATGCACATTTTCAGATGCCTGAAATTCCATGATGGCAACTCCGTAAATAAATAAAATTATTATTTTTAGATGCATCACACAGGAGAGAAACCATTCAAGTGTGATACATGTCACAAGACCTTTACAGCATCATCCAAGCTGAGCAGACACATGCTGATCCACTCGGGTGTGAAGGCCTGCACGTGCACTATCTGTGGCAAGCAGTTCTCTCGCAGAGATAACCTCAATGCTCACATGAGAAGTCACGCCGGGGAGAAGCCATACTCCCGTAAGCCAAAAGAAGCCACTAAGCTTCCTCAGACGTCCACTGCACTTGCTGACAGCATTCAACAGCATATGAGACTTCACTTTGGTGATGTTATGCATGCAGATAACACGGTCCATTCGGTGTACACTCAAGGCATCAGTGAAGCTGTTTTGGCCTCGTCCATTGTTGAAAATGTCATGGAAACACCAGCTCAGCTCCAAGCAAGGCTGCAACAATTTTCTCATTTGAATAATATTCCATATTAAGTATCTTTTTTACCATTTGTATAATATACTTCATAAAGACTTTTCCACAAATGATTGTATTTGGAAGAGATGGATAGGAATGCTTTAAATCTACATGTACATTTCCTATATTCACTTCCTCAACACTAAAATTTAGTTTTTAAGAAAGTGGTAGGATATGAAATTAGGATTTTTGTTGTAAGTGTCCCATTATGGTTTTACACAAGGTCTAGCACCCCTGTGAGCAGATGTTGCTAATTCCAACTAGCCTGTCAGAAGAATAACTAGTGGGAACCTGCTTTCCTTTAAATTCGTACCTTGAGTAGACACGTAATAGATGTACACATTCATCATTAAATTTAAAGATTGTGATATTTGGCCATCCTCCATTACTCCATGTTATTATTTCTGGAACAGCTTTGTTTGAATCCAACCATTTTATAACTCTTGTAGGTCCTATTTTGACTGGAATGCATAATGCTTTAATTAAATGTGCAAGGATTATTAAATAGATGCATTTACAATAATGTATATTTTTATCTGATTTATTACAAGTTCATAATTATCTAATAATTTCACAGGACTTCATTTTCTTCTTCTTTTGGTTTTTCTCCATTGACTGCTTTTATTTTTGACTGCCATTTGAGTTTGCTATATTTTGGATACTTGCTTTTGAATGGGACCACATTGTTGTACAGTTTTGAATCTTTTATTAATTCTTTATGTAGATGCAGGCCTCAAAAATCGTGGTTGGGGGCATGGAAGTAATTTTAGGTGTAAATGTTCTTTATAGGACATGATGGCAATTGCTATGGTGCTGCGATCAAATTCAGTTGCTATAGTATTGTCATTTAAATTCATCTCCAGAAGTAGATATGTATGGTAGAAATACACATTTAAAAAATTGCTAGAATAATTATTATACATCCATGCACAAGCAGCATACACGGACCCATTGATGTACAACATCCACCACCATGTGCACTGGCACTTTATTTGATATACACACTATATCCCTCTCTCATTTTTTTAAGTCCTGTATTTACCCCTGAACAGTAAAAAATTGCAGCTGTGATTTAAAATGTAGAAGAGTATTTAGTTTTTAAAGTCACTCTGTGGTCATCAAGTTTAAGGAGGATATTTCAATCCATGCACTGAGACAGATATGCATTTTAATGCATTATAAAAGCTGTCAATTCACCAAGGTGCTATTTATAAGGAACCCTTCAATAATTTGTTTCCATTTCTTTTGTAAATATCTTTGTTAACATAATATTTAATGTTTATTGTTGTAGTTGCCTTATGTAATAAGGTTCCTATATTATCCTGTAATCAAGAAAATGCTGCATGTAGTTAAATATTTCGATATTGTTTTCATTATAACCAGTATTTTAATTGATATTCTGATTGTTATGTATTTCTTTGCTTATCTTATGCTGTACAAAGCAATGCATAAATAGTTTATTTTGTTGATGTACAAAACAGTAAATGTACCATATATTTTCTTTCAAACTCTATTATGCAATGCAAGTATACTTCTGGGATTAGTCACAGATGTAGGTACAAGATTTATATAGGCTGTTATTTAGCAGCCATTACTGCAGCAAAATGTATCTTTTTTAATAATTATCTTTTTCTCATCTACATGTTAGTTAAAGCATGCATTTTAAAATTGGAAAATTTGCTACCAAAAACCATGGCCTGACGTCTTTGGTTGCAATATAATAGTGTTAACATTTTAATTCTTCATACAGTACTGCTCATTAGCTGTAAATATTTGCCTTTTATTTTAAAATTGTTTACATTAAAGTGTTAAGAGTTCAACACAACCCCTGAAATTGTCCACAGCACTCGGCTATGCCGTGGAGATAGCTGCACATTTTTTTCATACCTGTGGCTTTTTTTTTTTTAGCAAACTCAGAGTTGGAAATGTGTGGACGCTAAAATTGCTGTAGAAAATGCTGTGGACACTATTTCTCCACAGCATTTATTTTGCTGTGGACATTTACTTAATTAAAGGGGTTGTAAATAGGTGATTTGTTAAAATGCATAAGAATGTCTGTACACATTAGCCATTTAACTTGTCAACACCATAAATCATGTTTTAATTCATGTTTATATGTCTATATACTATAACATGTTGTGTCATGGGATTGTTGAAAGCACCACTATCCTATATAATCTTTGATAGGTTTATCTTATGTTATAATGTGAGATTGTTGTGGGCAACACTATCTCATATAAATGTTAGAATAATATGTAATGTTACAAGTTAGATATTCCATTTTGTTTTTGCACAGTAAGAGAATAATAATTATTATTTTTTAAATTGACGTGAATATGTAATTTTTTATGGCCTTGATATTTTAACTATTTCAATTTGGTTTTATGATGTCGACAGATTTATTTAATTTTTGAAATTAACATTCACGTAAGTTGTAGCTTGGTCGGTTTTTATTAGGTCCTTGTAATGTATTTGGCATAATAAGTGTTAAAATTATTTGAAGTTTGTAATGCAACATATATGTATATCTCATTCATAATTCATATTGGTAATCCCTAGATTATAAACATTAGTCAGTTGTTCCAAATGTATCTTTATAAGAGAGTACATAATATTGTGTATTTCTCATTTTCAAATGTTTATGTACATTGTAGAATTTATTCAAAGAGGGAATCTGTAACAGTTTTTGTATTAAAACATTTAAAGTGGATTTACCCTGTATGTGGAATATAAACCATAAAGTTGTACATATTACACTTTGTTTTTTAAAGTGTATTAATTCTGAGCTTGTTATTAATCGTTATTATTTTGTATAAAACTTTGATTCAGTTTATTCTTTTTATTGCTTTAAGAACATATTTAAAATGTATTGGTCCATTTATTGTTTTCGGTTTGCTTATTTGTATTTTCAGAATGAGAAGTTGCTATGTATATAATATTATATTCAATGTTTTTCTTTAAATGGGTACTGATGTTTTCACTTTCTTTGCTGCTGCTCTGTCTTAAAATGTAGTTTATATATTTGAAGAATAAAGAATAAATCTTGGTTAATATTTTGGTACACCCTTAACTAATAACATCCACAATCATGCTAATTGTTGCAAAATTTAGAGATTATGATATATATTTAATACATACCAAAGTAATAAATTTGTATACATGTTGAGAAATCATAATTATTACTATACTATACCAAAAGGTCTGCATGACCATAAAGTTTTATATTCAGATGTAAGTAATGTAACTATTGTATAAACCATTATTCACTTAATAAGTGGGATACATATATGCACACACTGATAAAAAGAGGAAAATAATTATTACATGTATGTCTTAACATTTTAAATGCACATAATGGAGTTATTTTCTTAAACTTGTTTGGTGGGCAATCCGCTATTAAATCGATGCTTGTTGTGTTTACAGTTATTTTTTTGTTTATTCTTACACACATTTTCCTGTGGCTTTCATAACAATTAATAATTATAGGTTTTTTCAACCAAAAAAGAAAATTGTTTTACCTTGTCATGATTGATGATGTAAATATTTTTTTGGGCTCCTTTGATTTTTATTTGTCCACTTGATGTGTCTCCTTTAGAAACCTATATCCCTTCTTTAAAAAAAAACTCAACACAGTCAAATCATGCTAAAATATTTACTTTAATAAGCATCCATGTAATTTGATAAAAGGGGGAAAAAATATTTTGATTCTGAAGAACTTTCGTTAAGACTTTTTTTTCTTTTTTTTTCACAATGTGTTTCTTAATAGTTAACTTGTATTGCTTACATCGCAGCAGATATTTCCAGGTTACATTACTTTATTTAAAGAATGATTACTGTACAGATTAAATTTTAATTAAATTGTTTCCTTTTCTCTCTGTCTTGGTGGGGTAAGACATGCATCTAAAAATATTGAGCACCACCGATTTTTTAATGATTAAGATTTTTGTGTTCAATCTTTAGTAAAAAGCAGAATTTATATAAAAAAAAAGTGTCCTATATGTACAAGTGTTAAATGTTGTTTTACACAAGGAATGACAATTTTTGCCACAACACTGGTTTGCTTTTAATTTTTGAAATCAAGCATTTGTCCAAATGGAAAGGCATATTTTAATTTATTACTTTGTTTGTGGATATTTTTCTTTGGTTGGTCACTGAAAATAAAAATAAAACTGCCATATCAGGTTTTAGGTGGGGTTTTTTTTGGTTTTTTTGCTTCATGTATTATAGAATTTTTTTAAAATAATGTCCTATAAATTAATTATCTTGGTTTTAAGGATTGGAATATCCATTAATCAATTAGTCATAAAAAAGAAATGCCTATGGAAGGTTTCATAACATCATCTTTGTATTTAAAGACCATTTACCAAGTCTATAGGTATATGCACACATAAATTAGTGTCAGCAAAGTTAGTATTTTATTGAATTTTATTTTAATTGCTTCAATTTGACAGACCTCTGTTATGGAGAAGAATATACTAATGTGAACGTTACATTTGTTATGTATTGTGTACAGAGTAATTTTGATGTTTGATAAAGTTTGACAAGCCTACCATTGATAAGACTTTGTCACCAGAGAACAAAACTGGCTGGTGATTAACCTGTCTTAGGTATATTGTTTATTTTAGCAATTTCCAATGTCCATGAATTTGGGGAATTTGACAGTGATTGATACTTTTCCTAATGATCACCCACCCCGTTCTATACAAAAATAAATATTGGCTATTGAAAGTCATACTATGGCTAAATTATAAATATGTAAAATAAATCGGGTGTATAAAGCAGATTAATATTATGATTAATTATTATTAATATAATGAAATATATAAAAGAAATAATATAATAATTATGAATCTGGTAAAAACAAATTCAATATGCATTATTGATATGAAAAATAAATTTATTATATAAATTAGTTTTGCTTTAAAACCCTAATTGCCAAATACACTATCTCTAACTGGCTGTAGATGAGGACACTCCACCAAAATTTGACACTTTGTCAATCTGCACTGACAAAGAGGTGCGTTAAATAAGTATGACCATTGTGCGAATAACACAAGATAACCTCATTCCTTCTTGACTGTAGGAGGACTGTCAAAAGGAAATTTGAAAAATGCTTTGTATACATGTCTTTTTGGCATTATTTTAGTTATTAACATATTAATTTGTATTTAATTGTTAGTGTTAAATAACCATCAATGGTATCATTTAAACAGGACCTTAGTGGAGTTTACATTCCTGCCTTTATTGATAACACAGGTGAATTTTCATCTAATTACATTCTAAAATAAACAATTACAAAATTGTTAACTGTAAACTTTGCATTTGAGAATGGAGAAAATGTATTTCTTTTTCTTTTATTTTTTGTGAATGCAATGGTGTCACACGTGGAAATTTATTTGATTAAACCTTGATTATACCAAAACATTTTGTTGTTGTTTTTTGCACCTCTACCAGTGCTTTATACTTTATTGTTTTGTCTGTCGTCATTGGATAATAGTAAACATTTGGTTTTGCATTTGCGTTTTTCAAATGCTACTAGGCAAAATTCCATCTTGTTTTGTATTAAGGTTATTTGAAATGCATATTGCTGCTAATACCAGTCATGCAGTAGCCAAATTACACTGTTTTTATTACAATTTTGAAAGTGATTCATGAGTCCATGCATTCAATGCTGTTGAAATATCAGGGTGATTGCTTTTTTTCATGTGTGGGGATGGAAGAAGTAGGGCTAAAATGAAATTTGGACGAGTAGACAAGACAAATGTTATTTTTTATAGTTAATCCTCTGGACTTGTCATGGCAGAGATTGTTCATTCTGTTTAAATTTATGATTACCTGTATATAGTTTTTGTCACCTTTTTGTTATTAAATCTAATGACCTAGATATAAACAAGTTGTTTGAAGACCATGAAAGCTGTTATAGCTGTTTATTGTTTTGCTTATATTTATTGTTCTTATTAACTCCACCCCTGTAGGAAAATTTGCATTAATCAGTCTCTGACCTGTTGTATCATACTGGAATGTATTCAAAAATGTGAGCATAAGGATGTAGATTGAAAGAGAATTTTACATATAATAACCATATTGATTTTATTTTAACAATTTGTGAGCATCGGTGGTTCAATGGTAGAACGTTGGACTCTTCATATTGAATTGGCCACATTTTTCTTCCATCATATGCTATACAGATGTACTAACAATCTCTGGTTAAACAAAGTGATGCTTTGCTCAGAGCAGGATTTACAAGAGACAAATTGCCCGGGCCTCTTCCAGAGAGGACACCAGACTAAAGACTTCCTTTAGTCTTTAGATTAAAAAATAATTATTATTATAAAAATCGTTCTATTTATTAATCTTATATTTTTTGTTTATTTGTCATGTAATTAATTTCTATGTTGAGGGGGTGGTCCACAAACCTGAAATGCCCCCTCCCTCTCCAGGTTTAAATTTGACCCTGGCTCATCAACTGGGATGTCTCGAATGGGTTATAGATATTTCTTTCCTTTTTTTGAAGATCGTGCACTGGTTCTTTTAATGCGTCCGCCTTAAGCAAGGGGTTTAGCTATATCAATAGAAGAGCGCTAAGGAAACAGTGAATTGTTTGATCGAAAACATTTTATTTAGCAAATTAGTCCTCATTTTCAGGTAATGCTACCTTTATTTAAACTGTATCTACATTTATTAAAGCTTCCATTTTGTAATGCAAAGTTCCAATATTTACAAAAAAATTTTTTAATTCTCCACCTTTAAGTTAGTCCAGAACATTTCATTCCCTTTCACTTTAAAAGACTGAAACCAGTGGCGGATTTAGAGGGAGCCCCAACATTTTGCGATTTTATTATTTTTTAACGTTGGTGATTCTTTAGGGCCCCTCCTAAATGGATTTTCTGGATCTGTCACTGGAATCTTATCATGCTGCTTCAGAATTGCAAAAGGGTGTAAGTCTGAGTTTGGCACTTACTTGTATCAAGTGAGCAAAGGGTGTGTGTAGGTTTCTGAAGCTATCCCACATTTATCATGAAGTTGAGTTCAAAAGATATTCGACAAAACTTGTGTCTATACTAGGTGAAAAACAGTTTCAGGCCCATTTCTTCATCATTTGCTACCCCAACTTTCACCCTTTTTGTTCAATTAGCAGTAAGTTCCTGAACTAGTTCTGAAGCAGCGGTCTGCTTACGCTGATTTGAACAGGGATTTTTGATTACTTTAGTTTGCTTGAACGTAAGTGAAAAATCAGAACAGTTTTGGAAAGAGCAAATGTTCCAGGTTTTTCATTACTTTTTAAAATAATAAACATTATAATTTATACAGGATGGCAGTACAGTTTATTGTAAGTGGGGGTCCACCATTGTTTTAACATTCATGAAATCTCATTTTCATAAACATACATGTTGGGATTTTGTTTTAATAAATAAATCTTTGCAAATATGACGTTGATATTAAATTTTAATAATTACAATAAAATAACTGAGTCATAAAAATACAGTACACAAATAATAAAAAAACACCCTAATTTTTATATGGATTTGTTTGACCTCTGCAGAAAATTAAACATGGTAGTCAAAGTAAAAGTATGAAAACAATACTTTCAACTTGTTCAAATAATATAGGAGCAATGCACACAGCAATCTAGACAAAAAAAAAGGTAATTTATTTTTTAATTTATAAAATAAGATTAATGAGGTAAGTTATATACAGTGAGACCTCGTTTAGCCGGACTCCAATAGTCCTTTTGGACGGTCATTCAAGAAAACAAAACTCCCACACTGGAAATGTATCCGTTAATCTAGAAATTCGGTTTGGTGTATTATATTTTAGAAGGTGAAACATAAATAACATTTAATTGAATTGAAAATTGTGTTCATGCTCACATGAGACTTATGCCTGTTGGCCGATCCCAAAGTTAAAACGTTAATAAACATTGTTTAAACCAACAATGAGGTGTGTCATTACAATTTGTACTAAATAAAGTTTTTTTCCCCTTCATTTATTTTTCAAGGGAGATTATTCCCCATGTTTCAGTAGTACGGAAATTCTTTAATACGGACACATTTTGGAAAAACGATGCCATCCGGATAAATGAGGTCGCACTGTATATATATTTTTATTGGTCAGTATCCAGGTTCATATCAATGCAAACAGATAATAGTAGTTTCACCTTTATTCCCATTCCAGTAAAATATCCACCTGAAACTTTCTCCTATAAAAAAACAAACTTAATGTATGTACCAGATATTTTAATTTTTTAATTATATTTATTCTTATCTTCAAATTAGGCTTAGGTTAGCTTAATTCTTTTAATTAAATAGCAGCTACATCCAAATAACCCATTTGTAGAATGCTAGATAGGAGGAGGAATTTGGAATATTAAAATTAATCTCTCTCTTTTCAGAGAATTAACATGGGAATACAAGGTGGACATGACATCATGATGACTGATGTGTGACATTAATCTCATTTCAAAATATCCTAGATGTGACAGATGGAAGTTGCTGTGCATTTGAGAGTACATGTATAATCTTGAACAACTAATAAAATCTTTATCATTGTGAAACAATTAAAAGTAATATTTTAAAGTAGTTTCTTGCATGATAATCTAATAATGCATCCACACAAACTTGGATGCAGATATGGACACCCGTTATGGAGTGGTGACAAGAAAAAAACAGTTTCTCAAGATTCATCCAAACACTTGGTGTGTTGCTGGTCATTGTACTGTGTTCAGATCATCAAAATGTATGATTGCAACAAATGCAAGAAGACAACAAGCTTGAAAACTAGCTACACATATAGGACTAAGAGAATGCCAAAAAAGCCACAAATTTACAAGAAGTATGTGTATGATAAACAGTTTAAGAGCAGAGCCAAAATAAATTATCATAACAATATTTACCAACAGTTAAAGCATGTTAAAGGCAAACAGAAAGGGAGTTATTCAAGTATTGATCGACTTGCTTCTCAGGAACTGAATGTGACTAACAAATTGGAAAATTATAAAATTGATAAAATGGAACTTGATCAAGGCACAGGAAGGGTTTTTAATGAAACTGGTAACATTAACCAATTTGAAATTATCAGCCTAACAACACTGAAAACATTTTCTTCTAAAAACAAAAGTCATGTTTCTTCATCATCATTCATTTTAAAGAAAATGCCACAGAAGAGTGTTTCTACACAAGCCATGGAATTTAAATCACTGGATCATACACAACAAATTCCAGATAAGATCGAATGGTTACAGATAAAACATCAAAGACCTGAAGAGGATCTCACACCAAATAAGGAAGCAAAGGACTTAAAATTTCCAAAGAAATCATTCCATAGCTCAACCAATGTTGGTATTTCATCTTCTAGATTGAAAAAAGACCACATATGTACTGAATGTGGTAAGGTTTTCAAGTTGCCTAACAGGCTACAGAGACACATGAAAGTGCACACAGGGGCCAAACCATTCAAATGCAACATGTGTGGAAAAGGTTTCAGTTCAAACCAGTCATTGAAAAATCATAAAAAGTTTGTAGAAGCCAGCAATCTGAGATGTGATACATGTGGAATGCAATTTTGTACCAATTTTACTTTTACAACACACAAAATCTCACACAGCCTTCCACTGGAAACAGAACAAAAGAATGGGTATGATGGTCAGAGATTTAAATGCAGTTTGTGTGAAAAGGTTTTTGATTCTGTGGCTACTCTGAGTTCCCATACTTCAGTTCATCAAAATAAAAAGTCACATCATTATGGAACGATTGGTGGAGCTTTAGAAAAGCAGGATGGTCATGATGAACAATTCAAGAGTCATAAAAGTAAAATGGTAAACACTGGATCATCAGATGGCAAACAAACAACTGTATCTTTTGATTCAAAATATTCACCAAAACAACATAAAGTTTATCATTGTGACTCATGTTCCAAAACCTTCCATCAGGAACCTTACTATAGAGTTCACATGCTGTCGCATACCAAGAAAAGCATTCCTCTTGCCAAAGGAGGACAGTTAAAAGGTGACAAGATGTTTTTCTGTGACATTTGCCCAGAAAGTTTCAGTACAAAAGCATACATGATGGCACACAAGATTTCACACACAGACAAGTCACTGACGTGTACAGTATGTCACAAGCCATATCGGTACTTTTCTCGTTTAAGTGAACACATGCTGTTCCATACACGTGAAAAACCATACCAATGTTCTGTGTGCGGAAAAAATTATCCATATTATGGAAGCCTTCAGAGCCATATGTTAATACATACAGATCTGAAGCCATTTAAGTGTGAGGTGTGTCATCAGAGTTTTATAAAAAAATGTGAACTTGTTAAACATCTGTCAGTTCATACCGGCGAGAAACGTCATATGTGTGAGGAGTGTGGTAAGTGTTTTAGAACATGGTCCTCACTTCGCACACATGATAAGACACATTCAGGTGAAAAACCACACAAGTGTCACCAATGTAGCAAAGGGTTTGTAACACGTGGTCATCTTAAAACACACATAAGGATTCATACAGGTGAGAAGCCATACTGTTGTGAAATTTGTGGCAAACAATGTGCAATCAAGGGCAACCTCCGTAAACACATGGCGACCCATAGAAAAAATAAAGCTGATAGAAAAGTTGTGGAGATGGAACAAGTTAATACAGATTTTGTTTCTAGTATTATTGGTCATGAACTCTGTCATGGACATCCATTACCAAATGCTTTTACAAATCCTTGTGTCTTTGACAGTTGCCAACATGCTTATTTACAGCCTGATGGCAATTTCCAACATGAGGAAATGTATCAAAATATGTCATAATCTTTGTGCACATAAATTAAACCTAAACAGCATAATCCCAATTAATTTACGTTTTTTTTGGTTTAAGTGATACTAAGGTGTCCAATAATTTATATCTTTTAGTAATAAACTACACAAATACCACACAGTAATAAATACATTTGTTCAAGTTCTCGTAATGTTTTATTTTGTGAGAAATATCACTGAGAAATTTGGTAATTACCCACACTAAATGTGTAAGAAATGCATAACATTTAACATCCATTATATACTTGACAGTATTCTATGAACTAAGTTGTTTTACCTGGTGCTTACATTGAACCTACAGAAATAATTTTGAAATTCAAAATTGCTAATGTGGCAGTCCAAATAAAAAGTTGAAAAATAAAAAAAATTACGATTATATATGGTTATATTTGTGTGGTTTATTACTAGTTAGAATATGTTAAATTATTGGACACCCTTTAATATAGCTCTTTAATGATTATTACACATCTTTATGTTTGCCTCTGTGTGTCTCAGTGCTTTCTCAAGGGATGTTTTATATGGTGCTTCAGCTGAATATACGTTTAAGAACTTGTTAACATAATAATAACAAGCATGATCCATACTTAAAGAGCTGTATGTAGCTCAAATCCTATGTACATAATTGTTCAGCTAACAACAAACCAAACATTTAAATTTTAAATATAGCATTAATTTTATTCATCATGATTTATCAAGCTATATGTACATGTAATGGTAGTAAGTACAACCTAAGACCCAACTACCGGTAAAAGCTACTTTATTTAAATGAGTTTATTATTTTCTTTGTAATGAAAGGTATATGTAAAATATTGTTCACTCACACAATAAAAAGAGTTAATGCATTTGTTTCTCTTCTTTATTTTTTTGGAAAAGAATATACCAGGTAAAAGAAAACATCCATCCATTTAAAGTTCAATCTTGCTGTCATGAAGACACATTTGTTAATCTAAGGAAACCAGATGTGGACAACACATTTTTTCTAGTTAGCAGCAAGGGATCTTTTACATGCACTTCCTCACAGACATGATAGCATAAGCCATGCCTATTGTTATACAACTGAATCACCCATACAGAGGCTTTTACACTCCTGTTAGCAGTGCTTTCTGCAATGAGTATTATAATAATCAGTACCTATATGTATACATATACTGTACCATTCTTGATCATAGTGATATGCGTGTTAACATTAAGACTATGCTGTAGTAAATTGCTTGGTGCACTTTTGATTCATGTAGTTACCTAATGTGTGGCCAATATTACAGGAACTGTTATTCCTGTAAATTGAGCATTTGCCCGTGTGCTTTGGTTGTACAAGTGAATGTCCTCAGTGGTCATTCCTCAGTTGAAGTCTGTATAATGATCCTTTTCTAATAATGGAAACAGAGAATGTCTCCTCTGAAGACTTAGATTAGCAATGTTTTTTTTAATTAAAAAAAATATATCACCAATCTAGATACTATTTTCTATTTCTTCATGTACATGTATCATGTTAAAGGTAATTCTACACTCACTTTTTATATATTGCAGAACTGTGACTTCAAGGCATGACAACCTAGACCTAGTGATAGGAAATTTTAGACTTGACTGTTAATACCATGCATGGCCACATAATTCATGTCTCCAGATAATTATCTGTAAAATGTTTGTGACAGTGCATCCTACAGACATTTTTTGTGACAGTCCATCCTACAGACCCATCGGAGTGTTAGGATGTAGGTGACCGATTATGTATGGTGACGTGCTTTCCAGAAATAGGAACAGATGTATTCCAAAAATGATTTGGAAATCCAGAAAAAGTGGCTTAACCAGGGCTTCTAGAATTGTTTTAAAATCCACTAGCCATGGGATCAGTGATTTTCAAATTCACTAGCCCTACCTCCTAACACTACAAAGTAAAAATAAAACTCAAACTTGACAATTTATCATGATTTTCAAAAAATCGATTGCACAAAACGCGCTTGTCTGCACCCTGATTCACTGTAAGATTAGTATCACCGTTTTCAAAAACAAAAGATCTATCAGGTGGCGACCTACAAGTTTATTTACAAATTTGCCACGTGCGATTCATCGCCGATTGTCTCAATCTGAGACTGACTTCGCGGATGACTACCTCAGTCGGAGTAAGACTAAAAACTAACCATCTAAAGTAAAATAATCAGTACCTTCAATATAATAGATAACAATGGATAAATTAATTACTTATAATAATTGTATTT
>JAULBS010100006.1:0-16225 GCA_032355785.1 Symmetromphalus regularis | reverse complement strand
ACATATGTATTTAGAGGAAACCCGCTGCCGCCACATTGGCTACTCTTTCCGATAAGCAGCAAAGGGTCTTTTATATGTACAGTCCCACGGACAGGACAGCACATACCACGGCCTTTGATAAACCAGTTGTGGACCACTGGTTGGAACGAAAAATAGCCCTAACTGCATATGAGTCCACTGAGAAGGATCGATCCAACGACTGACAGGTTCACATGCAGACACGCTACCGTTTGAGCTAGATCCCGCTCCTGCATGGTGAATGTTCTAAGGTGTAAGCCAACATGTTTTATTGGGGTGAAGGGTAGGTGTGCCGTTGTATATCTATTAGTTTGAATATACAATATCAGTAACAGTTCCAGAGCGTGGTCTAGACTCCCTTTCTAGGTTTTTTCCTATTCACCCATCACATTTGGACCCCTCATAAAGAAGGAAATTATCATTCAAAACGTTTTTTTTTTCATTTTAGGTAAAAAAATAATGCTGTAACAAAACAATGCAAAATATGTATATACGTTTTCAACAAGCAAAGTAATAATAATAATAATAAAAATACACATGAACACCACTTGCCACATGTTTGCCACTTTAATAAAAAGATGACAGGTTATGAGACATATTAAGACAAATAAATGTCCAACTGAGGACACTGACAAATAATTCACATAAAAGTTCACTTAATAAAAGACAAATTCTAGACTATCCCAGGCGATCACATAACCTCACTGATACCAAATAGGTGTAAATGCATTTTGAGTGGGAGGTACAGAAATGTTAACACATCAAATAAAAACACGTAGCACTAGAGTGCCGAGTAAAGTATCAATATAAATACATACATGCTTACAATATTGGTTAATACAAAACTGGAAGCCAATTACAAGAAAATGTACAAAACTGATTTTTTGACTAATATTTGAAATGCACAATTTCTGTAAACTGGATATTAAGTGTTTTCATCATTAAAAAAAAATCAGATATTGTAGATGGTTACTGTTCATGACTGATTTGAGCATTAAATAAACCATTGTTATTTGTATACAAATTCAATTTTAAAATACAATATGGATTTACGAAAAGGATTTGTGTAAATTATTTTATGTAAAAAGACCACTTTTCAGACATTAATTTTAATGAAGTCAGGAATCTGACAAAAAAAAAAGTCACATTGATGGGTTGAATAGTAATTAAAAAAAATTCTGACAAACTTTGTTGGTCTTAAAAGCATAAATAATGGTTGGTAAGCTGGACAGCAATTTAATTTAGTTTTTTTTTAAATCTTACTTTACCAAGACTTTTTCAACATCAATGTCTACCATTTTATTGGTACTTTACAGAACTGACAGTTCAACTGTTATACAATAATTCTGAATAAAAAAGAGTCTGTGATCAAATATAAAAAATAGAAAGTATTTCCACAAAACATGGATATACTTAGCAATAGTCCAATACAATAGTTAGGAAATCATTCACTAAGCAAACAGTAAAATATGTTCACAATGGACAAATTGTTACCAAACTGATAATAAAACTAAAATACTAATTATAAATTGCTTCAAGCTTACAAATATTTATTTTTAGAATAGAATATTTGCATACAACATATAACTTACACCACACTAAGTTAAACTGGATTTAATCTAGCCAGTGTTAGAAAAAGAGGTTTAACTTATATTCATTTCTTCAAACAATGACTATAATGATTGCCAAGACTAGAAAACATGGTTAAAGTTGTGCAAACCAAACGTAATAAGATGAATGACTATAAGTCAAAATGGTCATAACTACTACACTAGATAGAAAACCAGAGCTAATGTATACATAGATTGAACAGTTGAACTAACATGATTACACAATATTGAAGTTTAAATAATACAGCACCCTAAAATAGAAAAACCAGTGCTAATGTATACATAGGTTTAACTGTTGAACTAACACGAGATAATATCTTGGAAGTGATCATTTATTGGCTTTTAATTAGATCACAAAATAATTCAAGTAAACAAGAAAGTTAACAATCATTACCAATCAGAGATCAAACAAAACACGGTGGATATTGTCCAGTTGTCTGAATACGGCAATATTTGAAATTCAAAATACACAAAAATTCAATCGAAGCTTTGCAGCAATTTTGAATCAAATCGAATATACGAAGCTTCACAGGGCCATAATATATATATATCTAAGAAAAATATTTATTCCATAAAATATATAAGATTCAAAATATGTACAAAAGAACATTCCTTATGTTTTACTATCTAAATAAAGATTAATATTTTTAATAATTATCTCCAGAAAAAAAATAGTATTATTCGAGACATCACTGGGCATATAATAATTATAAAATAGCATGATATTCATGATGGAATCAGAAAATGACTTTGTATAAAGCATACAAGCATAGCTAGATATGACTAGTGTCAAACATCCTGCATTGTCCATGACAGACGTATATGACTTTTGATTAAAAGCATTCATACTGATTTAAAAGGTCTGGAAATAATCATATATGTTCTGCTGGTCAGAATATCCTATATCAATCAGTTTGTGCTGGTAGTTTTATCAATTAGTCTGTGTCAGACATTAAAAAGAATTTTCCAAACACACAATTTATAAATTGAAATAATTAGAAATATATACAACTAATGTTTTACAGTGTATCTTTTTACTGTTATTTAATTTAGCCAAATCTTGCTTATTTTATATAAAAGTTTAACTTTTTGTAACAAATGTCAGTCAAAATGACAGAATTAATTCTGTAACTGGCTAGTGTTCCTGCACATTTTCAAAAATCAAATTTCAAAACTTTTCCATAACTTTTTGATATATTTAATGACCTTTTTTGCACACAAATCTGTAAAAAAATGCACAGATGTATCACACTGCCATGTCCTAAAATTGAAATCTGAAAAAACAATGTCCCATCAACATAAAAAGACAGTGTTTATACTCTTTATGAAGGAAAAAATCTGACTTTCAATGATGAAAAACATGTTTTCAGGGACGCAATACATCACAAAAAGTGATCGCTTGCACTCTGATAAGCATGAGAGAAAAAATCTTGGCTGATGCAGAAATTTCTAAACTTTTACTGGTTTTTAATGACCGTAGCAACCCAGACTGGTAAATGTTCCAAAATGACAAATTTCACAATGTTCTTAATCATCCACTTATTTCCAGATCTCTTGTACGTGCATGTATACCGTGATCCCTATAATGTAGAAAACTCATGAAGATAGATCAGTAAACACACTGTACTCATGTGAATATAACAAAACATCAAACAGATATACACACAGATCAAACTGCTGTCTAAAAGCTTTGTCTAAACATACACCCAAGATGAAACATGGAATACTTTAATTAATGAAAGTGCTCTTGCAGATTCACGGAGATTCAATACAATATGAAAATGAAGACATCTCAAAATGATGTCGTACTATAGTTGAACAATCTCAACATAATAAGATTTGTAATGCCCTCAGGAAACAGGTTGATATCTCAGGTTTGCCAGTATTTCATGGTAACTGTTAAAAATACTTCATTTTTAACTCACTCATAATTTTAGGATAAAAAGAAATACCGTAAGATTTTGTGATTTACATTTCCAGGAAGCCCTACCATTTTGCAATGCCACCTTGATTTCAGTCCTTCACCAGAAGAAAAGTAATAAAGCAGAAATGTGGTTTTTAACAATGAACAAATTTGTTTTTACTACAGAAACCACTAACAATTGAAAAACAAAACAAAAAAATTATGTTAATTTATCTCATTCTAATTTTATATAGGTAAAAATATTGTTAAAATTTGATTCTGAAATTATAATAAAATAAATGTTTAATAGTACTTTTTGATTAATCTTCACATAATGTAATTTAGTTACCTTTTTTAGAATATGAATTTTTTTTAATTTTTTTTTTAAAAATCCACTAGCTGTCTGGCAGAAAGAAAATGATTATTTGGTAGCCAAAACCTAAAAAAATCACTAGCCACGGGCATTGGGCTACATTATTTTATAAGCTCTAGTTTTAGCACAGCATTTTATAATTACCTAGCTTTATGTTTCAAACCCTGCTCACGATCATTAACATCACAATACTAATTACCAACAAACAACACTGCATACTAAGACACTAAACACATGTACAAAGCCATTTAAGCATATTGTCATTTTGTAACTCGCCTACTGTCATTTATAACTCTTTAAAAAAAAGCAGATAAGAAAAAATTATCTCGGAAAACAAATTAATATCATGTAAAACTTACAAAATATGCAATGTTCACAAAGCTTTTGGAATGCATAAAAATTTTGATTCCTTAATTGCTAAATATATAAATTTAAATTGTTTGAATTTATCTCATTTATATAAAGAATATAAAAAAAGTATGAGCTTCAAGACTGACAAATTGCTATGTAAAACACAAACACATTTCAATGTCTCCCAATGCTACTTGAATAAAGTGAGGCTATGACATTTCCTGGGTAACAAGGTTATGACGTAGTCATAATTTTCAGATACTGCAATGCATTGTGGGCTGCATTGCCATGGGCATCATCCAGGGTGGGGCCTTGACCATGGCAGACAGCAATCGGCAATGTCGAGAGCTGAACCAAACACTGGTGTTGACCTGAAATAAGATGTATATTAAATTAATGTATGTAATAAAAGAAACATTTGCTGAACATTATCCCCATACACTGATTAATTAGTGGCAGTTATATATTAAACATAAAGGAAACCGGTTAATTAGTGGTTGTTAGGTGTTAAATTACACTTTATTTGTCACTCATGATTCACATAAGAAATATGTTCCTGCCACATAGGCTACAATCTGATTAGCAGCAAGGAGTCTTTTATTTAAACATTCCTAGATAGGAGAGCACATTTCACGGCCTTTGTTATGGAAAGTAAGTTAAGATTCGTGTAACACTGGCTGGAAAACAGTAATAGTTAATTAATTGATATTTGCCCAATGAGGATTGTTACACCAATCTTAGTTTCTTAATGTTCAGGGTCAAATGGCTAGGGATGAAAAACAATGTTAAGAAATTTAATACTGAAAGGGGTGAGAGTTGGAAAGTAAGTTAAGATTTAGTTATGATCATGGGGAAGCAATAAAATTTAGTTTTTGAGTTTGTTTTGTTTAAAGACACCGCTAGAGCATGCTGATCTATTAATCATCGTCTTTTAGATGTCAAACTTTAGGAAATTTTGACTATCAAGTGTAAGGTTCTCTGACAGGTTTTGAACCACGATCATCAACTTAAGAGTCTGATATCGTACCACTGAACCACTGAGGCTCACTAAACGAAACAACAAAAATGTGTGGGCTGAAGTGGGAGGTGCACAACTCTAGGCTCTCCACACTGATCAGCCACTTATGTCAACATAATGAACTTCAAACTCACCTGAGCTGCTGAGTTCCTTAATATCACTGTACTGAACTTCAAACTCACCTGAGCCACTGAGTTCCTTAATATCATAAAGTGAACTTCAAACTCATCTGAGCCACAAAGTCCATTAATATCACTGTACTGAACTTCAAACTCACCTTACCCACTGAGCTCCTTTATATCATAGTAGTGAACTTCAAACTCACCTTAGCCACTAAGCTCCTTAATATCATAATAGTGAACTTCAAACTCATCTCAGCGACTGAGCTCCTTAATATCATAATAGTGAACTTCAAACTCACCTGAGCCACTAAGCTCCTTAATATCATAGTAGTGAACTTCAAACTCACCTGAGCCACTAAGCTCCTTAATATCACAGTAGTGAACTTCAAACTCACCTGAGCCACTAAGCTCCTTAATATCATAGTAGTGAACTTCAAAGCGTTGGATTTCCGCAATCTCCTGAAGCATCTGACAGAAGTTTGTAGCCGGTGCCTGAGTCTGGCCAGACTGTATTTTGCCGCTAGCCTTTATGATTTTGTCATAGAAAGCCTTGATCTCCACGGCCTGTTGTGGGGAGGTCACAGTCAGCTTTTGCTTGCCCTGCTTCAGTGCAGTGTATGATGCCTTTGGCTCAAAAGACTAGAAGAAATTTTTTTGAAATAAAATACAGTGCATCACATACTATTTTTTATTTTCAAACCAAAATCATAAATAGCATAACATATGAAAAAGTGACCTTTATGTTTAAGTTTAGAAGTACCATTTTTGGCCAGAAATATACTAAGATAAACCAAAATGATATTAATTTGAAAAATTAATTTGAATGTATTATAAGTGTTAAAAAAACAAAGTAAAGTTTATTTTATTTAATGACGCCTCTAGAGCACACTGATTTTTATCTTATAATCACCTACTGGACATCAAACATACCGTCATTTTGACATATTTCCTTAAAAGAATCCTGCTACGGCCACACAGACTACTCTTTTCAATAAGCAGCAAGGTTTCTTTTATATGCACTTTCCCACAGAAAAGACACCACGTACCACAGCCTTTGATGAATCAGTTGTGGACCACTGGCTGGATGTTAAAAAACAAAAACCTGGACACTTTATTGAATCATCTACTATCTTACCAAAGGGATTTCATCCTCTTCATCTGAATCCTCCAGTTTGGCTTCTTTTTCCCCATCCGAAGTGAGATTCTTGATATGCTGCATCATGTTATTGGCAGCATTTCTCTTGGCAGTTTTCTTTGATCGACCAGTGCCTGAAAATGATGACACAATTTGGTAAAAATATACATGTACTGTAAATCAGGGCAATAATACAACAAAAGCAAATAATCAACAGACATAATCTAATTTTACAAAGTACAAGTTTAAAAAGTGCATTTTTTCGACTTCATAACAGAAATACAAAAGTAGTTTTAATATACATTTTCTCTTCCATTATGGATATCACTGACTACCTATACATAATATTCAAATCTGACAGACATTTTCCCACATAATGAAGTATTCTAAAAGGCTCAGAAATAAAAAAATTCTAGAAATTGCAGTTTTAATAAAAATACATTTTAACACATGTCCATGTCACAATGTGTTAATTTTGAAATATACAAGCTGGCCTGTAAATATTGTCTTTGCTCAGCCAGTCAAAATGTCCAATATTAATCAATACGTTTTGGACTTTAAATTTTTTTCCCTGTCACTCGATTTAGTAAGCACAAATGAAAATAATATACCTGTTAAATTTGGTGGTATATACATTTTATTGTTTAATTTATTCCATTTTCTGCAACACACACAACATATATGGAGTTGATTTAACATTAAAAATATTGATTTTCACTGTATGTTAAAATGTGTGTTGGATATAATGACCAACAAAATGAACTTTATGACTGTCAAATCCTACTATAAGAAAAAATTGTGTTTTGCTGGGCATTTATTTCCATGCCTAATTTCCAGTATTTAAATAACATCAAATGTTAACAACACAGAATAAAACAGAATGACAAAGTTATATTTCTGAATGGAAAATTATCTAAATCATAAACTGTATGATGTATGAACTTATTTATGTTACACTCCTTTTGCCTACCTTGAATTAACAATAGTTAAGAAAAACCAATTGCATAAACAAAAACATAAAAATCATAGTGTGTTAACTGTTATAATGAATAATTATAATGTATTTATTAGAGTGCAAATTTTGTAAAATCGAACCTTTTTCATGAAACTTTCCCAGCTTAACATTGCAAATGAATTCTTTGGCATGAGGTGGCCCTTGTTCATTGGTAAACTCATAGATTGGAGGCTTCATCAGTTTTTTCTGGGTGAACTCTTGTAGTTCTCCTATGGGGTTTCCTGGCAGTCCGTCTTCACCAGCTTCTGTTGGTCTGCAGTGAACAAAACATTCACAATTAATAACAATACCATATAAATTAATCTGAAACAAACTAAAGAAAAAAAAATCAAAATGCAAATCTAGAGAAAAATATTCACCACAAATTGAAAAGTTTTAGCAACATTCATGCTTTTGTATAATTAGTTGCCAGAATGAAACATTCAGAGATGGAAAGTAATGTATGACCCCTTTACTAAGGCAAGTAGAATCACAATGAATAAGAAATTTGTTTTAATGATACTAGTCCCTTGGGGCCAGTGAATTTTTTTCTTCACAATTTCATCAAATTCCAAATTTCATGGATGGTACATTAACTGATTCACAGTGGGCGCCGTATATTTACATAAAAAACCTCTTTCCATATATGTGCGGGTGACATATATATATAAATGTTTTGAAACCTCAACTGGAATGAGGTCGTTTACATACAATTAAAGCTATCCAAAAGATGATTGCTCAGTGTAGTAGTATTATGGGATGTCCTTCTGGTTGGTCTTGTGAATTTTTCCTGTTTATTTCAAAAACATTTTAAAAAATGAACATTTAATAGCAGAAATGTTGTCAGGTTTGGGTGAAACATGTGGATGATCTGTGTGACTGTTTAGGGAATCTGAAGCTATGGAACTAATAATGAAGTCTGATTCCAACAACGCTTATATGAAGAAAGCGATGACAACTCTGAAAACTAACAGGAAAGGGTGAGTGACCTATGATCACAACTCCCCATTTTTTAAAACAAATTCAGAAAAAATGCTCAGCACAGAGGCCGTAACAAAAAAATAAATAAAAAACAGTGAATCAGTTAAGGATACCCATTACTCAATCAGAAATAAACTATAAAATTCCTTGAACAGCTTCCTAGCACAGATTTGTCTTCTGAGGATAGGACTGAGATACTGTTGGTGATATAGCTTCAACAAATAATGGGGACCAATATTTTTTCTAGACTACTAGACCCCAAGAAGAGCGGAAATATTTTTATATCGTAATTTCTACTTAAAATTGGTTATTAAAAAATGATTAATCATATATTGCTTGAATATATAATTAATACGACAGTTTTCCAATTAACAGATTTTTGTTTTTACATCAATTTCACAATTTTACACGAGGAATACAGTAGTCTTAAAAATAAAAATCCTTTTTTAATAGAATTAGGGAAACATTATTCAATAAAAGGTTACAAATGGAAATAATTTATAGCAAAATTAGATCATTTTTTAAATACATACGGGAAATGGGTCTTGTTACCAGTCACAAATTGTACATAGATTAATCTCAAGTACAAATTATTACAGAACAAAGTAATCAAAGAATAATTTGGTAGTTAGATTCATAGAAACATACTCAGTGGGCTCTTGTTTAACTTCCCCATTTGAAACTCCAAGAATCTGGTTTAGAGCGGTCTGGGCCGCCGCATGTTTCGCCTTTTTCTTGCTTGAACCTAAATTATAAAAAATAAGTGAAATTAATTCTTAGCCTATGAAATTATTCCCCTCCCACTTTTAGCTTAGAAAAAAATTGAAATTATAATGCCTAAATAATAATCTTTACCAGTATTTCTCTTTTATTTATTGTATCAATGTCACTCTTAATCATGTGGTCTTAGCGCAAATATACCAAAGTACACAGGGGGTTTATAGTGGAAAGAGAATGATACATCCACCCATTTTTTGGACAATGAGATGCTTCGTCACCCCACTTTTTGGACAGGGAGGATGTTCCGTATCCCCCACTTCCAGGAAGTGATTTCCACTCTTGGATAACAAGTTTGAAAAAATTGAAGAATTTGACGGTCACAAAGTTAACTGTGTCGGCAATCAAACTATTTACAGCAGCAGTCATCACTGCAAACATAAAACTGGTTTGAGGTAGAACTGCAAAACAATATTTATATATGAAGCGGTATGTTCATTTTCTTCAAATTGCAATCACTGTGCCACAACAAAGCAATTTAGTGATAGCAATTAAGTGCACCAATATCTAAATTTCAAAAACTGTATACCTGACATTCATGTTTTAATTTGAAGTAAAAATGTTTTTTTTTGTGTTGGTAAAATCCGTTTGATGCAGCTAGTTTATATTGCAAGCATTAAACTAAATAATAAAAAGATACACTACGTTAACAAGGTGAATATTCTTAAAATTGTGTTTACTAAATTGTTTGACAGGAACATGTTTTTTAACATCCGGCACAAATTGGATATTTTTACTGGTAGAGCAAAAATAAGTATTTTCAAGTCTGATATAAATTCTATGAGTATGACTTTTTCAACTATTTATTTGTTTTATCTCTGGTTTGTGATATAGCCCTTGAAATTCAGACAAATTAACTACCATCATTAAATTGTTTTGCCAAGGCACTGTGACAGCAATTTCAAGAAAATAAGCAAACGTTATTATATAATTATAATATATTTATACTTTTGCAACGGCAGTAAAATGCTGTCACAAACAAATTACACAGCATCTTTTACAGTGGAACTGTTGATTGCTGTCGTGAATTTCAAGGGCTGATCGTAAGTTTCTTGGATGTATTGAACTCTTTGGCATGTGCAAACAAATTATCCTTGTGGCATTTTATTTTCTCACTCCACTATTGAGCATTGCTAGCCATAATTCTGAAACTTTGTCATACTAATGCATAGATACTTATAATTACCTTTTCCTGTTGCAGATACATCTCCAACCGTAACTCTCATGAGAAAGGTTGGTTCATGCACGGCTCCTTCATTGGCAATCAGATCATATTGTGGAGTTATTCCCCTTTTAGTTGACAATTCCTGAAGATAGCTAATAGGAGTTTTTCCTTGTGGAACAGCCATTTCAAACCTGAAATGAAGAAAATAAATTTTTACCACTCCAGATAACTAATAAGAGAAATATAAAGATGTTTTTTGTAATCACAACAATTAACAGTACGTAAATGGTCCCAACTATAATAATATAAAAATAACTCAAGTATGTATCAAATACTTGGATTTGTTGTGGCATAAAGTACTCTTTTGAAACAAGTATGGTGCATATTATTAGCAAATTCCAAAGTTCAATAAAAACACTCATCAGATGAAAATAATGAGTGTCAAGGTCGATCAGGAATGAGAATGGCAATTGTGAAAAAAGTCGGAAAAAGCATAAAGATGTGTTCACATGTCATGTGAGCGAAAATTGAGATTCCCCGCAAAAGAAAATATGGTATAGATGGCGCTTTGAAAAACTAGCTTTATGTTTAGCACAGTCAAGCATTCGTGAAAGCTAGGCAAACAATTTAAAAGTCAGAATTCAGCAAATCCGCAGAGTTCTCATCCCTGGGCCAATGGAACTGAGTTATTAGTTCACTATCACCTGAATTTCCAAAAGATGACATGGCTTTTTTTTCTTCTATATTCATTTTTTTTATTATTTTTGCACATACAATTTATGATTGTATTATTTAAATTATACCACAGGATTAAAAATACAATATGAGGTACCATGTGAAACAATTATATTAAAGATTTGTGTATGACATATAATAAAAATATATTCATGAGATGAAATATAAATAATTTCATACAGGAACTTGTTTGGTAATTTTTTAACTACCGACCATCAAAGGATGCAATATTTGTAAAAAATCGGTAAATTCAAGCATTTGTAAATTTCAAACAAACTTAATGGGTAAAATATGTGAAGTCATTAAGCTATCATGTCATCATTCTGTACACTACAGGTGTTTTGTTTGTGCATCGGTTATGCAAATTTATGTTGCATAACCTATTTACCATTCATTTAAAATTTGCTAAATAAAGTTTCTATCATCTTCTCTTGGAGTACAACTTCACTGATTTCTGATATGCATAACTGTAATTACATGTAACAGAAATTACAAATACCAGTCTAGTTAGAATACTTTATGTTGGGAAGTGTAATGTATTCTCATTGGTTGTTAGATATTGTCAAAGGGAATTCCTTAAAAATGCGGCCAATCATAAATTGCAATGATTCCATTAATAAATGTTCATCGGAAATCCTTGGCAGATTATGGAGAACGACCAAATGTCACATGTTCCAAGGTTTTCATTCAACAAATAAAAATTCGTAGAATCGTGTGTAATGGCAAAAAATGACTGGGTATAACTATAAGTTCGATATGTATACTGCAAATGTATATTTATTAGTTCCTTTCTACTTCAAAATGATAATGGTTTTATTTATTAAAACTAATTTTAAAGTTGTTTTCCCATTTTTTTAAAATCAGGTTTTGCAAATCAAAATAGGTTAAGCAAATTGTTTTGCAACTTTTGGCATAACCTATTTTTCGGTTAAGCAGATATTGAATTTGTGCAGGCTTGCCTACAGTATTAATATGCAATACCAAGACTTCATCAGACGGATAATAAATAAAACCAACTAAAGCCGTAAAGGTGCAAAACTATTCATATCAAATAATTATCATGGTATCATTTTAATAGATTATAGTTAATTTTATTTTAAAATGTAAACAAAAACAAAACTTTATCAAACACTTTGACATAAATATTGATGATAAAGTAAAATTTTAATTTCAATTGGTTGAATGTGTTTGTGTACGGCTGCAATGGTCCATAAATTAAACGCCGTTTTCTTTCCTTTTTTTTTTGTCTAGCCAAGGCCCAAGCTTAACATTCCAAATCAATTTGTAACCCACTACCTTGTCTAACAAACTATTATCCTTTCAAGTTCACTATATGATAGTACTATTCCGTATTAAAATCATTCTAATTACCTTATGTTCCTTAATTACCCTAAATTATTAAATTAATCTTAATAAATTGAAGAAAAAGTCAAAACA
Source organism: Symmetromphalus regularis (assembly GCA_032355785.1). Lineage (NCBI taxonomy): Eukaryota > Metazoa > Mollusca > Gastropoda > Neomphalida > Neomphalidae > Symmetromphalus > Symmetromphalus regularis. The sequence continues at coordinate 3,606 of JAULBS010100006.1, read as the reverse complement.
CACACACTGCCTAGACTCGTTTGTGGTTGTTGTAAAATGCGGTTTGTTGCTAAATTTGACATACTAAAAGTAATAATCTGTATCAATTACAATAAATGTACCTAAATGTTTACCACTATATTCTGATGTTACAATGCTTTCTTCCTTCTATTTTCTTAGTAGTTGTCGTTATATAGGTGCCACGACCAACATACGGACGGATTATTTAGGCCCCATGAACTATCGAAAGGACCAAAATAGGTCAATTAGAATCGTAATAAAATAACCATTACGCATAAGAACACGAAAGACGAATAATGAAGTGGATAACGTCATATCTTCCAAATACATTTTGATTTTTATGTCAAACAACACTCCTTTTGACTGAGTATTTTGCGATTAATATGTAATTTTATTAAATATAGGTCACTATGTCTGTGAACAATCAACTTTTACAACAACAACAAGTAATAAGGATAATAAAATATATATTTTAAAATAATAATTTTAAAAAAATAAGGAATGAAAAGAATAAAAAACAAAGAAAAAATAAACAAATAAAGAAAACAAATAGAAATAAATTAATAAAAATTAAAAATAAAAGACATAATCCGTCCAGTACACTATTCTCATGTATCCTGGACACGACGAGAACGCTGATTTAGCGATAATAGGGCATCATGGGCTATCTCATGACTGTGACGTATTACTGATAATATTAATAAGTCATTTGTTTATGTTACTAATCTTTGAGGTAAAATTTTATTTACATCTCTCCGCCAAAAGAAATATTAAAATAATAAAAACAACATTAATTAATAATAAAATATAATAAATAAATATAATTTATCGAACTAATTCAAATATATATAATAATAATAATAATAATTTAGTCTCAGCAAGTCGCATATTTTGGAATCATTTTGGTCCTTTCCGGATATTTGCTATGACCCTAAATTGATACTGTGTTTGGTTTCAAGACATAAAAGAGTTCCCGACTAATTTTTGTTTTGCGTGATGGACTGATATTTTGGTGTTGCACGTGAATGAAGATAAATGGGTTATTTTGTATCAATCAAATGAGTTACAATTAAACCATGGGCGGAAGCAAGAGGGACCGTAAAGAAAAAGGTACTGTTTTAATATCCTTAGCGTATAAAACTGCTGAATAGACATTTGAAATAATTTATTTTATTATTATTTTTGTTTTGTCGACAAACGCCACCAACTGACAAAGACATCACAATTCACATGCCAAAAACATTAAATTAATTGGGATATAAGTTTAAACATTATATAAGTTTATCAATTATATTTAGAAATTTTTTTTATATTGGCAACATCCTTAGGCCAAGTAATGAAGTAAAATATAAAATTAGATTAATCACTTATAGTCTGTTTACGCTACTTGGAACATGGATTTTTGTCGATTACTTTGTGTTTGCGTGGACCTAGGCAAAAAAGGACTAAAGTTTTGGAAATAACAAAAAAGTCCTATGTTCCAATTTTTTCATTACTTTATTAAATAATTATTAAAAATATTTCTCATTACCTCGTATATTAAAATCAGAAAAATTGGACATCGTTAACAACACTTGGCAGGCGACAGCATTACAAAGAAAGGTAACTGTCCATTTTAATATTCGGAACATCTCGGCCATTTCCGGTAATATTCATATCTCTTTTATCGATTTTGCTTTAATAAATAATTTTTTGCATTGATATTAATTTATGATAAACATATTTATAAATTAATAATCGCGTACCTTAAAAAATACATTATACAAATAATTACCTAACACCCCTATGTACACACTACAGTAACATTTCCAGGGATTAATAAGCTGGAGGTGGATCATAGTAATATTTACACACTACTGTAACATTTCCAGGGATTAATAAGCTGGAGGTGGATCATAGTAATATGTACACATTACAGTAATATTTCCTGGGATTAGTGAGCTGGAGGTGGATCATAGTAATCTGTACACATTAAAGTAATATTTCCTGGGATTAGTAAGCTGGAAGTGGATCATAGTAATATGTACACATTATAGTAACATTTCCTGGGATTAGTAAGCTGGAGGTGGATCATGGTAATCCGTACACACTACAGTAAGAGTTCCTTGGATTAATACGCTGGAGGTGGATCTTTATAATATGCTGGAGGTGGATCTTTATAATATGCTGGAGGTGGACACGGCGTTTGCATATTCATCTCCACCTTGCCCATTTGCTGTTGTTGTCCATATGGATATTGCTGTTGTTGTCCATATGGATATTGCTGTTGTTGTCCATATGGATATTGCTGTTGTCCGTATGGAATTTGTGTACCCCCTGAAAATGAAGGTGTTTGAACAAATCGTAGCAGATATAACAATAACTCATCAATAAACAGAATCTTAACTCAAGTATTAAACTAAAATTTAGACCTTCACGTCATGCTATATGGTTTTGTCAGGATGTTACAATTTTGAATCTGGACTAAGGATCTTGTAAGCACAGGATCTTATGTTACATCATGACTATGCATCAATTACCTACTTCTATTTGTACACTCGAAATGAGTGGTTCAGTACTTTACTAAAGACACTGTCAACATTGTGCATGTTTCTCATTCAGGATGTGAAGTTACCTTCCCTACACATGGTAAATTTATTTTATATAATAACATTTTAAACATGTAACTAAGTTTTATGAACAACTGTAATACCACCATAAGGTGGTAAATTTAAAACAAATACTATTTAAAAAAACCTGAGTGTAAAATGCTGATTTATAAATAAAATAGGAAACTACATACATGTAAACACGCACGCAAGCACGCACGCACGCACACACGCACATACACACACACGACAGACATACAGGTAAACGGACGGAAGATTTCACCTACATGAAACTGTGTATATGAAAAAGGTTAATATTATCTGTAACTTAACAGACGCATACACTCATGCAAACGTTTAAAAAATAATAATATTTTAATCTTTATGCAAATTCATGCTTTGATAACACATAATAAATATTTTATAATTTGTTAATGACGTTAACGTTGCTTCTGGGTAAGGGAGTATTATGAATTATTATAAAATGTAAATTATTAAGGAATTATGAAACTCACCTATTATAATGACGTTGACGTTAGTTCTAGGTAAGGTAGAATTATGAATTATTACAAAATGTAAATTGTTAAGGAATTATAAAACTCGCCTATGGCAATGACATTAACGTTAGTTCTAGGTAATGGAGAACAATGAATTATTATGAAATGTAAATTATTAAGAAATTATGAAACTTGCCTGTGATAATGACCTTGACGTTAGTTAGTGGTAAGGGAGGGTTTATTATAAAATGCAAATTATTAACCAGTTATGAAACTTGCCTATTGTAATGACACTGACGTTAGTTCTAGGTAAGGGAGAATTATAAATTATTATAAAATGTAAATTATTAAGGAATTATGAAACTTGCCTATTGTAATGACACTGACGTTAGTTCTAGGTAAGGGAGAATTATAAATTATTATAAAATGTAAATTATTAAGGAATTATGAAACTTGCCTATTGTAATGACACTGACGTTAGTTCTAGGTAAGGGAGAATTATAAATTATTATAAAATGTAA
>JAULBS010099995.1:0-16225 GCA_032355785.1 Symmetromphalus regularis | reverse complement strand
TCCTGGCTACACATTTCCCATACTACATGTACATGTATCTCTATGAATGGGAAAATGTTGATAATAGTGAATGGATCCTTAATCCTGGCTACACATTTCCCATACTACATGTACATGTATCTCTATGAATGGGAAAATGTTGATAATAGTGAATGGATCTTTAATCCTGGGTATTAATTTCCCGTACTGTCTCTATGAATGGGAAAATGTTGATAATACTCATTTCCCACACTATCTCTATGGAATGGGAAAATGTTGATAATAGTTCTCATTTCCCTCACTATCTCTATTAATGGGAAAAATGTTGATAATTGTGAATGGATCCTTAATCCTGGGTACTAATCTCCATGACTTCCAATGCAATTGTGTATTTTCAAACATGGAGTGAATATTATTTTGTCGCAGATCAAAGATATCACAGAAGTAAAAATATGAAGTCAAAAACCAAACATAATGTATATAATATATAGCACAAACAAAAGACACATATAATGTACATAATATATAGCACAAACAAAAAACACGCATAATGTACATAATATATAGCAGAGACAAACAAAAATACACTTTACAAAGATATATTGCACATTAAATATGGTCATTTATCCTGCAATCTCTGTTTCTACTATATGCATGACTAGTTTATTTTAGTTTATTGGTGATATAATTAGTAACCTGTCATATCATACAAAGTCACAATAAACTACTTTATTGATGAATTTAGTCAGTCAGACAGTGGGTTTTCTCACCACAGCTCAAATAATAGTTAAAGTTGTTCTCTATATTTTTGTTATTTTTAATTGCAGGATAAATAAATAATTGGTTACTGCATATGATACTGGTTTAATCATCCGACAATTACTATCTGTATTTTCAAATAATATAAACCTATCTCTAGCCAGTAACTCTATGGTCTGGACAACTATATAATAGTCATTACATTCTTTTTGAGTAATATCATTAAGCCACAGTTTTTTTTATTAAATGTTTCACAGATTTTTTTTGGCCAATATTGAGAAAAATTCTGTTTAAAAAATAATAATTTCCAAGCCCAATTTGCCATCGTCGGAGGAGGGAAAAAAATATGCATAAAAATTATACAATAACATTTAATTGTAAAGACTCACAGGAAATTTTAGTTTTCAAACTTTCTGTGTTATCATTGGACCTGTTCAAAGTATGATGCCAATTCGTTATGGTCATGTCGAACTCTCACCCTGAATCTGAACTATTGCACATTGCGAGATTATTAAAAAATCGCAACCGGAGGCCGACTCCAATCAAATTTCAGATGCATATATGTCACAAATTCCTACATTTTTAATCAAAATTGTCAATTTTACTTCCACAGAAAACATAGGAAAGATTTTATGGATTTTTTATTTTTGGTCGGGAATGAAAACGTATCAGCAGGGGGTGAGGGGACCTCTTAAATTTTATTTTTCCAGCAAGACTTTCGTAAACATGTTGGCAGATCTGTGAAACATTTAATTAAAAAACCGTGGCCTTAATATGGTACACGCATTTATATGAGCATTATTAGTTTCTTCGTACATTCATGTTCATTATTAGTCTTTATAACAGCCCTATGTTAAAATTAATATTAGAATAATAGGGAAACTCACTGATTACCATGAACAGATTTAAAAACAAAAACATATACAAGTGGAAATGAATAATTATAAAGATAAATGAGTTATTAATACTGCACACATCAAGTCATTTATTTATTATAACCCTTCTTCTACCCACAACTCAAATAATAAACATGTACACTAATAACATGAACACGGAAGGAAACTGTAAAACATTATTTATTTTTTTACAGATGTAAAATTTGACAAAATTGGATCTTAAGGTTTTTTCTCCTTTTCAGTTGTATGTTTATAAGCAAGATAAAAAATATAAAAACAAAGCGATAAATTTGTTATTATGCTGAAATAGACTCAGTCTGTATAGGCTTTTGCAGACACATTTAAAAACAAACTCAGTCTTTATAGGTATATGCAGAAACATAAAAGGAAAATAAATAAAAAGAAATTCTGAATTCACAGCAAGTAACTCTTAAAATAAATTTTGTTTTCTGAGACAACACGTTTCAATTAAATTTGTTATTTTTTTTCACAGAAATTTAGTTTATATTTAATTTATATTGAGTTAATATTTAGTATTTAGAGGCAAACATTAGCTACATGTATAACCCTGACATGGTTGACAAGGAAGGAGGCACCACACATTATTAACACATCAATATACTGACCTATCAGAATGCAAGTGTAACAAACATCAATATATATATATATATATAAATATGAAACACAAACTCGTATTCATATCTCACTTTACAAGCACTACTTTCTTCAACTAAATGCACTATAAATCAAACACTAATATTATGGAATTTGCGAGTGTTGCATTCATGTTTTTTTCTCAACCACGATGAGTCACATTTATAAAAAGGAATGTAAATAGAACAGAAGAAAAAATGCACCATTAAAGCCAAGTACCCATAAGTCAGTTTAAAGCTGATATCTGTGAATATTTTTAATATATAAACATTTTAAACAGATTTTACTAGTTTGTTTTGTGCTCATGATACCGCATCATGCATCCTTATCTTTCCATCAACGGCTTTGTCTTAACAATATCAATATCTAAAAACGGCCAAAATTCAAGTTAAGACTCATTTCGTGGTGGTAGGTCACAATTATTAACAGTTTTCTATTTATACGTTATAAATGCCGACATGGGATAGAGGTTCTGTTCAAGTGTTAAATCATTAAAACGTTCATTGGAATCCTTAAAACAGCAACATTTTCTGTGTAATAATAAAATTAGTACTCTGCATTAATAATGAAATGTTGATAATTATGAATGACTGCTAGCACCCCATCACAAAAATAAATAAAAGAGAGACCTTTTCTCATTAACATACATGACAGCAGCAGAAAAAGAACACAACTCATGACCTTTCATCTGATCTGTGTTAAAAAACAAATAGCTAAGATGTGATTGTCATGTATAGATAGACAGCAGCCAGTATTCATTGATGGAAAAAAAAGACCAGGGTTCCTGCAGACTTCCAAGAACCAAATTTCAAAACTTTTCCATGACATTATCATGATTTAAAAAAAAAAAATTAATGACCTTTTCGCACACATATCTGTAAAATTGTACAAATGCATCACACTGCCATGAGCTAAAATTGAAATCTGGAAAAAACTGAATATTCTATCTGCATAATAAGACAGGGTTTATACTTTTTTGGGGAGAAAAAAAAATCAAAGATTGTTAATGGTGAAAAAAGAAGAAGTTTTTTTGAAGGACTTGATTCATCAGAAGAAATGATCGCTTGGACTCGGACGATTTGGAAATTTCAAAACTTTTCCCTTTTTTTAATGACTGGGAACCCTGAAAGACACACACATGTATTGTTTTGTTTGAATTTTGAAGATGTTATAAAATAGGAATATGAGATTGCAGCTTTAAAGCAATGAATGAATCATTTATTTCTCTTGAGCAATCCCTGCAATAAAAGCATACCTCTCACTTCTAGCAATAAATACCTTCAACCGACTTTTGTGTACCTAGCTTAACTGAGAAACGTGCATACATGTACAGGGGTGGCACAGATAGTACGGCCATGGCCATATCACCTTTTTTCTATTATTTCTTATTTCTGCATAAGTAACAGTTTTTAGGAGGCTCGGCTTGGTTGCCGTTAGCAATCTGGAGCCGTACCACTATTTTACACTGCCAACAGTGATGAAGGTGTATAAAAAGATACAATGAGTTTTTTTGCCTTTTAACATATGATTTTGGTGCTGCTGTTAAAATCACAATGAAGTTTTCATAGACCACAGATTGTGAAAAATCATTGAAAATCAGGTCTTTGTATAATTCACCATGATGAAAAAAACATGTCAGACGTTTTGTAAAAATTGTGTATTCACATACACATCCAAGATGACTCACACCAAAAACACTATACATGTAGAAGGTTTTGTTGTTGTTTTTGTCCAAATATTGGCGCGGCAGTTGCCGCCCCTGCCCCAACACCTCTGTGTCAGAACAGAGTGGTCCGTAGTTGTGAACGCTATTACAAAACAGTAATAAGGATTTTATGTTTGCAGTGTTGGCACACAGTGGATGAAGGAGTATTCATCTGGCATACTGACTTAACACAAAAATTAGAATTGGCTTCCGAGTGTCATTCTTTCCCATCATTATAATCATATTATCCAACATAAATCTTTTTCCTCTGCTTTAACGTTGTTCCACAAAGTATTTCAACCTTTTTACATATTTTTCTTCCATTGTTTAATTCTTTTAGAATATATTTTCTTAACCAGGGTTTTTACCAGAGTATAAAATTCCATGCTCGTACGACTCTGTACCCTCAAATTGTAGGGATAAAATTATTTTAAAGGTTATTATAAATTTTTCAGTGATCCAAAAAATTCCCTTGGCAGCATGTGTTCCCATGCTCGTGGTGGGAACAAAGCTAACATACATCAAAGTGGTCTAAAATTCATTTCAGAGCCTGCATATTTTCTGGCGGAAATTTTATTAACTGAAGACGAATTCTCCATTGAAATATTAACAACATAGTTGTATTAACCATCTTATCTCTCTCTGTTTTCTTCTTCTTCACCCAATTTACTCCATTTTGGCAACATTTCAATAAAGAATTTCTATCTCTTTGCCTATAGTGTCAGACCTGGTACCTCACCTCTTCAATTTTGCTAATATTATCAAGATGTTTTTTTTTCACCAAATATCTTCCACATTGCAAAGCTGTCCTACATGATACAAAGCGATACAGGTAGAAAAATGTTCATGGCCTGAGACTGAAACGTGTGTTCATCCTGAATTATTATTATGCACAAAGAATTCCTGGAATACTGGCATCTCTATAAATAATGAGGGGTGTCTTGTCCCGTTAACAGGCGGAATATTGATGTTGGCATTGTTTTCATGTGGATCTAAAAACAAACAAAAAATACATGTTATTGTTTCTTTAAACAGATTTTATTACATTAAACAGTATTAATAAAACCTATTTAGAGAATAATCATCGAGCTATGAGGAAATACGTGTTATCTGTCCCGAGTGAATTAATGTTGTAAACCTGTGCCTCCATTTATTTATTTCGTAAATGTTGGTGCCCATGGCCCTCTTAATAGGAGTTACACATGAATGAAAACATGAATCAACTGAAAGTAGTCCGGCAGCCAATCAAATCTCATCTTTTTAAAGCCAGTCAATCTGTGGCTGTAGAACCAATCTGCACACTGTGCAATTATCAAAAATATATTACACAGCATATTTGAGCCCATATGGGTAATACATTATTTTATATCCATTTAATAAAAAAAAAACAATAAAAATATTACATATTCTCTTTTTAAGCTACAGAGGGAAACAGTTTTAACAAAAACATAGCTTGAAGCCTCAACATGTGTAGTCATGGGCAAGCAACTCTTATGTAATGACAAATTTGAAAATACTCAAGAGTTATCTCCCATGCAATCCAGATTTTAAAAACCCAACTGGTTATGTTTAACCATTAAGCTGAATACTTGTCAAACATTTAGGTGTAAAAAGTGCTAGAAATTACCTCTCCAACAGAACTCGCTAAGACGGATACAATCTTTTCATGAGGCACTGCAACAACGCTCTGATTATTAATCTCGATAATACGATGACCGACACGCACCCCACCCCTCTCAGCGATTCCTCCTCGTAACAAACTGCAGATCTGAAATATTCAAATAATTATGTTCACAAATTTAATGAAAGAAAGGAATGCAGAGGACAGTATTTTAAAATCTATGGGAAATGGAAGTCAGTTCATGTAGGTTTTAACTAGGTAACCAATTGTTTGGTTATGTGAATTATATTTGTTCCTATTACCAAATCTCACGTCACCTTACTAGTTGGTGTGACACGAACAAACAACCAAGCAAACTGGTGACAAATAATAATGTTGCTTCCACATGGCAACTGTGATGTCAGTTTGTTATTATTTAAAAAATCCTAAAAGTAAAGTTTTTTTTTTTAACAATATCTCTAGACTGCATTGATTTTAATCTTATCATCGGCTATTGGATGTCAAACATATAGTCATTCTGACATATTTTCTTAGAGGAAACCCCATGCTACCACATAGACAACTCTTTCCGATAAGCAGCAAAGGTTCCTTAATATGCAATTTCCCACTGACAGGACAACACATATCAAGGCCTTTGATAAATCAGTTGTGGACCACTGATTCGAATGGAAAATAGACATGTTTGAGCTGCACCCAGTTGTGGAAATTAATCACTCTGTTAGTTTTAAAACTACAGAATGAAGTAAACTTATCTTTCCTGAAATTGATGCAGACACCAATATCTCAGGGAAATGAGTAGCACTGGCAAACTTTGAACTACTTAAGAAATATGTGTATGTGTGGGAAACATTAAAGTGGCAATTATAGTTTCATCCTACAACTGTCACAACATCAAAAATGTCTTGCAATCAACCTTTCTTGTTTTGTTTTTTATCAGTGATGGATGGTGGTGCACACCCAACTGGTTCGCAGAAGAAAAGGATCTTGGAGATATTGATTGATGGCCATCTTAACCTTTCAAAACGATTGTGCATATTTCATCCCTTAATGTTCCCTATATGAGAACAATCAAGTCTTACGCAATAATGAATTCATTAACCTTTCAGAGCCTAATTTAATACAGAAATTATGCCAACTAAAGATAAGATGCTGGCACTGGGTTACCTCGGTTACATATCTACATGATCACTGTCAATGTAAGTGGCTTACACCTACTCATTGAGTCTTTGTGGAGCACTCACTCTGGGTTGGAGTCCGTATCGAGATTAAAAATCACATGCCATGACTGAGATTTGATCCCAGCACCTACTAGCCACGAGACCGGTAACTTAACCATTGCACCACTGAGGCTGACTGAATGGAAGGAAGTGTAAACAGGGCTAATGGAAAGATGAGCTTGCAGACAGATCGACAAAGTGCTAGCAATATAATGTCTGAAATGAAACAATAAATATAAGTCTGAGTGGGTTCAAAATCTCACTTACTACTCCATTCTGCACACTAAATCCCAACTGGTATTTGACATCTGGTCTCTTTATTAAAACTTCCACAACAGGAGGACACGGGACCACCGTCAGCTTCACAACTGTCTGGGGTTTGGAGGTCTGCAAATAAAACACAATATAATCAATGTCTAAATGATCATTAAATGAACACAAGGTTGGTTGTATTTATTTTCGTGGATATTTCCAATTAAGGTTCAAGAACGCTGTCCTTGGCACACAACTCGGCTTCCTGTGCTGTCTGTCCGGGACAGAGGTTAATGTTAGCAGAAGAGATGAAACCGGCTGCCGCCACACTAATGCGGCTACTCTTATAGATAAAAAGGGATCTTTTATATGCACTATCCAACTGACAGAATAGCACATACATGTACCACAGCCTTTGTTAAACCAGTTGTGGACCATTAGTTGGTGTAAGTGGTATACACCTACCCACTGAGCCTTGTGGAGCACTCACTCTGGGTTGGAGCCGATACTGAGATTAAAAATCCCATGCCTCGTCTGAGGTTTTAACCCAGTATCTACCAGCGACGAGTCTGATAGCTTAACCACTGCGCCACAGAGGCTGGTGACACAAGGGTTCACCAGACTCACAAAACCTGCATAAAAGATGCAAAAAATGTCACATGAACTCCTAAAAATACAGATACTGAGTCCCATGTTTTGTTTATATATATTTGGCTCAGTGAAGAAGAAACAATAGGCAGCAGTGTGGTGGGATAGAGGGTTTGCTGGGATTTCTACTGTTAAGAGAATTAATTTATTCAGTATAAAATGAAAGTTAAAAACTAATTTTCTGCAACTCTTGAGTAAATTTGTGACCCTTAGGTTTTAAAAACAGAAACAGCTGAGTCTCAGAGAGACCCTATTTTTGAAAAGCCAAGTAAACGCCTGTTTACAAAACAGTAAACTTTAAAATCAATTCATTACAAAATGAAACTATTACAGTAATGTTGACAATGTAAATTTATTCAAATAAGGTATTTTTTAAAACATTTTGAATATGAGCTGAAATAGCACATTACATTAGACTCTATGGTTTGCTAATAACTAATATAAAACACAGTAAAACAAGCAAATTCACAGAAAAAGTAGTTTGTTTTATTTAAAGACGCATCTAGAGAACATTGATTTTTATCTTATCATCCACTATTGGACATCTATCATATTGTCTTTCTGACATATATTTAGAGGAAACCCAGTGCCACCATATAAGCTACTCCGATAAGCAGCAAGGGTCTTTTTTTTATGCACCGTCCCACAGACAAGACAGCACATACGACAGCCTTTGATAAACCAGTTGTAGACCACTGGTTGGAATAGAAAATAACCCAAACTGCAAATGGGCCCGCTAAGAAGAATCGATCCGATGACCAAATTGACAGTGAAGACAGTGATGTACTGAGGATGTTAGTTACAAATCAGGTAACATAAGAAGCCCACTGCTGTCTGTTCAAACCAAGACTCGAGTCTAGCAGTCTTGTAAACATTATTTCTCCATTAAACATAGGACTGGTGAATCCTTGAGAAAGGTCTAAGGTGTTCAAACCAAGACTCGAGTCTAGCAGTCTTGTAAACATTATTTCTCCATTAAACATAGGACTGGTGAATCCTGGAGAAAGGTCTAAGGTGTTCAAACCAAGACTCGAGTCTAGCAGTCTTGTAAACATTATTTCTCCATTAAAAATACATGCAGGACTAGTGAATCCTGGAGAAAGGTCAAAAGTGTTCAGGGACTGGTGAATCCAGGAGAAAGGTCTAAGGTGTTCAGACCTTCCCAATTTGGGCCAACTATTTTTATTATTTCCGATTGTATTTTGTTTGTTAATAACTTTGGACCCATAACCAATATTAAAATTTTAAAAGTATCTTTGGACTCCCAGGGTTTTTGCCTGAGGGTTAAATTCTGTACCCTTAAATTTTCTGAAGGTACGACTCTGTACACTCAAATTGTTGGGATAATTTTTTTAAGGTTTTTGAAGGAGCCAGAGATAACAAAGCCAGCATGCTCGTGGTGGGAACATCGATAACATACATGTACGTCAATGTAGTCTAGAATTCATTTCTGAGCCTTTAAAATAATAAATATTTCTGGGGAAAGTACACACAGACTGCACCCCTCCCTTTCCATCCTGCATACTCTTAAATTATTTTCTGGTGGAAACCCTGCCTTCATTTAAAAATACGTGCATTCACCCCCCTCTAAAAAACATTTCTCAGTAGCTGGGAACAACATAAAAATGTAAAGTAAAGTTTGTTTTATTTAACGACTCCTCTAGAGCACATTGATTTTTATCTTATCAGTGGCTATTGGACGTCAATCATATGGTCATTTTTGCATATGTATTTAGAGGAAACCCACTGCTGCCACATTAGCTACTCTTTCCGATAAGCAGCAAGGGGTCTTTTATATGTATCGTCCCATAGACAGGACACATAAAAATGTAAGACCCTTGAAATATTAACAAGAGAAGCACTGAGATATACATGTACACGTAGCATTGACATACTGAGTTTAAGCTCTAGGCATCTTCATGTTTGGTTTGTTTTGTTCAGTTTAGAAACACTAATTAGAGAACGTCTCCTATTTCAATTATCTTTTGTTTCATGTCCACAACAAAAAAAAGTCTTTCCCTTCTACTCAAGCCAGAAAAGTAATAAGCACGAAAATAATTAAACCCATAGGATGTGACTGATCAATATATGTGTCCATGTTTGATCATCATTCTCGGCCACCTCCAGTGAATACAACTTAATAGTATACTGTTAAAATAAGTTAACATGGTCTCAAAAGAAAAGTTTGTTTTATTTAATGATGCCTCTAGAGCACATTGATTTTTATCTTATCATCGGCTATTACATGTAGGTGTCAATCATATTGTCATTCTGACAAATTTTTAGAGTAATTCTACTGCCGCCACATACGCTACTCTTTCCGATAAGGAGCAAGGGGTCTTTTATATGCACTGTCTCACAGACAGGACAGCACACACCACGGCTTTTGATGAACCAGTTGTGGAAAAGTGGTTGGAACAGAAAATAGCCCAAACTGCAAATGGATCCACTGAGAAGGATCGATCCGATGACAGACAGCTTCACAGGCAGACATGCTACTGTTTGAGATACATCCACCTTTTAACATGGTCTCATACTATTCAAATAGTCCTTTCCCATGATTTATTTTCATGACAAATTAAGAGACATAATTTTATATTTCATGACAAGAAGTTCAAACCAATAACAAGCTTACTGCTCAGATGGAACATTTCCAGAAAAGACAAATTTAGAAAGGGTCTAGAACCTGAAATATTTCCTATTAAATTTTCCTAACTTTATCTATTTCCATAACTTTTCCTGTACAGACTGAAAAAATCTCAGCCGAATTGGAAATTTCAAAACTTTTCCATGTCTTTTCAGTTTTAAACAAAATTTCTAAACTGTTCAAGGTCCTTGAAATGTAGTTTGGAAATTTCAAAACTTTACATGCAGGAACCCTAACCATTTTGCCCAACCATTTCCCATCAAACATGCATTGAACATCGGGTAACATTGTTGTAATACACTTTGGAATTTTCACCTGGCATACCCAATAATAGCATCCAAAAATTTGTAATGGTTAGATGCATTGCTATAAGATGGATGGAAGAGGATACTATTTGATTCCGAGCTTACTACAACATGTTCATGCATGTTTAGAGAACTGTGATGGTTTTACCTGTTACTAATGCATTAATCATAAACTTGAATTTCACAAACTGTGCCCTTGTCACCTAGGGGTTGAAAAAACCCATTGCCCAACTCCTGTGTACAGTAATATTTCACAGTCAGGCAACAAATATAGGTAACAAAACTTGCCCGTGTGGAAGTAATGAGATTTTTGTTTGTTCTGGGCAAGTAAGTTTCAAGTTTTCACTTGCCCAAGGATAAGTACATTTATAAAATCATTTTCCACCTGTCACCCATCTGAGTCTGGTTCATCTATACCTCTATGTGAATATCCGAACATAAACCTTTAATGTCAGTCCAATGACAAACCACTGCTTCTGTGCCACTCACTACTAATACTATAAATACTAACGCATTAATCATAAACTTGAATATCACGAGCTGTACCCTTGTCACCCACCTGAGTCTGGTTCATCTATACCTCTATGTGAATATCCTAACATAAACCTTTAATGTCAGTCCAAACACACATCACTGCTTCTGTGCCACTCACTACTAATACTATAAATACTAACGCATTAATCATAAACTTGAATTTCACGAGCTGTACCCTTGTCACCCACCTGAGTTTGGTTCATCCACACCTCTATCTGAATATCCGAGCATAAACCTTTAATGTCAGTCCAATGACACATCACTTCCGTGCCACTCACTACTAATACTATAAATACTAAATAAATGCATTAATCATAAACTTGAATTTCACGAGCTGTACCCTTGTCACCCACCTGAGTCTGGTTCATCCACACCTCTATCTGAATATCCTAACATAAACCTTTTAATGTCAGTCTGCTGACGCATCACTGCTTCCGTGCCACTCACTACTAATACTATAAATACTGCATTTTACCTATTATATTATGTTTGTATCTCTTCTATTTATTTTAAATAGTATATAGTAAGAGATCCATAATATTAAAACCATACACTTTATTTAAGTTTTGGCCATAGGCCTTGATCAAAATATTTTAGAAATTACATTTTGGAGACATTACACTTGAATAATATATTATGATGTTATTCATGCGTAATGTCTCCAAAATTCCTGAAATATTTTTCAATTTTGACAAAGGTTTATGGCCTAAACGTAAATAAAGTGTATGGTTTTAATATTATGGATGTGTTTTTATCCCTGTCCATTTTTATAAATTTCATAGTAAGACAGAAAAAGTCGGAAAATGTTGTCATTCAATGAGAATTTTCACTCTCCGATTTTGTGATTTCTTGGCAATCTCATGATGTATTACTGCTTTGCTACTCACTACCACTAGCAGGGCCAGATTTAGATCTAGGGGGCCCGGCATACTTCATGTTAGTGGGCCCTCAACAAAGAAATTAAACTACAGGACAAATAAAAAAATAAGAACTATAATGATTGAATAGAACTAATATAATTATTACATTTTTTATAAAGGAAGTCCTTTGACAAGTGGGCCCCTCTGACTTGGGGACCTGGGTCAATAGCCCCCTTTGCTCCTTTATAAATCTGGTCCTGATCACAAGACTATAAATATTACACTGTTGCTATTATCTTACATTATATTTGAACAGCCCCTACTTATTTTGAGCAGTATAAAATCACTGCTATGATTAGGTTTACGAGAAAACGAGCATCCACTCATGGGTTTCTCATGTTCCGGCATGTTGCGTGCCTGACCAATTCTTGTCAATTATACACCCATCAAAGAGCAACATCCAAATCATTGACACTCGCCAGCGCGTTCAAACAGCCAATTGAATCGGGCGTCGATGGACAATGTCACATCATGTGAACTTTATGCGACAGAATTCTGTGGAAGATGAACTTCACAGGACTCCTTTTTAGAGAGCATTTGTGAATTAAACGATTTCCCGAGAAATCCTAGATTTATTAAAAACCACTCAGCAGGCTTATTTTACCAAAACAAATAAATTAAAATAAAATACAGTTGAAAAAAGTAATAAAAAAGAATCAATTTGAAGTTTATGACACTTTAAGTTTAGAACAATTTTTTACAAAAGTATTAACTAACATTGCTGGAATTGAGATAATTAAATAACAAGATTTAAGTTTGATTTAAAAAAAAAGGAAAATAAAAAATGAGGATAAATTGGCTAAAAGAATGTCACAGTGATGAACAATATTTCGTCTTTTATTTTTTGTAATTAGTTTTCTATTCACTGGACTGGCATCACTAAAATGGATGTAAAAAAGAAATAAAGCTGTTGTCTTGAGGTTTATAACATGTGAAGTTTAAGCTATACTTTTTATAAGAAATGAAGTTTAAGCTATACTTTTTATAAGAAATGAAGATTAAGCTACACTTTTTATAAGAAATGAAATTTGAGCTATACTTTTTTATAAGAAATGAAGTTTAAACAATACTTTTTATAAAAAATGAGGTTTAAGCTATACTTTTTATAAGAAATGAAGTTTAAGTTATACTTTTTATAAGAAATGAAGTTTAAGCTACACTTTTTATAAGAAATGAAATTTAAGCTTACTTTTTATAAGAAATGAAGTTTAAACAATACTTTTTATAAGAAATGAAATTTAAACAATACTTTTTATAAGAAATGAAGTTTAAGCTATACTTTTTATAAGAAATGAAGTTTAAACAATACTTTTTATAAGAAATGAGGTTTAAGCTATTCTTTTTATAAGAAATGAAGTTTAAGCTATACTTTTTATAAGAAATGAAGTTTAAGCTACACTTTTTATAAGATATGAAGTTTAAGCTATAATTTTTATAAGAAATGAAGTTGAAGGAAAAGGGCATTTTTGTCTTTAAGATAAAATTTCAAGTGATTTCTTAAGAAAAGCATAAATTTCTTGAAACAAGTAAAATTTTAACAAATAAGCATGCCATTTTGAAGTTTGTGGCCCATGAACTTTTGAAAAGATTTTTCGAAAGAGATAAAATTGACCGGAATAGGGAGATTCCTGTTTTACAGAACATTTTTTATGAAGTGTAAATTTATTAAAAGCCTCTCAAGAATTAAAAAAAAGTAGCACATTAATTTTAGACTGTTTGTTTTGTTAGAGATGAAGAAAATTCCTTTTTAGATTTCTTAAGACAAATATTTTTTTTTTTTTAAATCTGAATACAGTAAAATTAATGTTGTTGTTTTTTTTGTTTGTTTTAACTAACATTGCTAGGAATTCAGATAGTTAAATAACAAGATGAAGTTTGATTTTTAAAAAAAGGAAAGAAAGAAAGGATAAATTGACTAAGAGAATGTCACAGTGATGAACAATATTTCAAATTTTACTTTTTGCATGTATACAGTAATTAGTTTTCTATTCATTGGACTGGCGTCACTAAAATGGATGTAAAACTGATTGACGATTTCACAAAGAAATCCTGAAGTATATTACAGTGGGCCAAAAGCATTGAGAATGTAAACAGCTTTAAAAAACACACTGTGTATTAACCAAGTTGATGTGATTCAAAGAGAAAGAAAAGAACTGTTTGAGTAGATATGATATTCATCACAGCAATTTGAACATCTTCTTGGAAACAAAACTGAATATTATTTATTAAATGACTTAGCTTAACTGAGCCAGGATAAGGAATTAACACTTTTTATTACCCCAGTGGGCACTCATAATTGGGAATTATTTTTCATAATTTCTCAGTGAGCATTATTATACATTGGATAACAATGCATTTCATTGGGACTCTCTGGTCATTATGACCAATAAGTTTGACTGTACTAAATATGAAGTCATTATAATTTTGTAAAATGACGTCATTAAAACTAGAAAAAGTACAATGTAATGTCACCCATAACGTTATAGGATAGCATTTCTCTAAATAGCGGGGGGTTGTCAATTTGCAAATTTTGGAATTTTTAAGTGAGGCCACCTTCAAAATATGTGAAACCAGTATGGAAAAAAGGACCAACAAATATTTTTGGATTTCGAAGTACATAACCCCCCTGTACATACCCCCTGAAGTTATGCAGGTCTACCCAGTTTGTGAAAATGTAGATTTTCATTCCATGAATACTGTTTTGCTTTGAAAGAGTCTTGTAATTTGTCATTTATAGGGTTTTCAGGGTTGCTGAACACATTTCCATGGTGAAAAACCATACCAGAAAATCTAATATGGCCGAAATCCAAGATGGTGGCAGTAAATTTGTCATTTTTAATCCAAATAAGCATATTTTGAGCACAGTATTACTTGCCATATATCATTTCTTATCTTTTAGGGATCTCAGAATATCTTTCTGGGGTCCAAAGTGCATTTTGACAAATCATTGTGGTCAGCAGTGTTCCCATCTCTCCTTCTTTGTACCGGAAATGTGGAAGAAATGACCACACGGTCAGCTGAGTGTTTATACTTTGAATAATTCTATCCATTCCCTCATCTCTCACTCATCTGTGTATTTTCAGGTAGTCTTTGTTATGTTAAAATAGACAACTATGGCAGGCTGTAGGATTTCACGGTAACGATCGTTACTGGTAACGTGTCGTTACTGTGCTGGTGAAACTACGGAACCGAAATTTCATTTCCCATGATATTAATTTACCTATCACCAATTTTAAGGAACCGAAAAACAGTTACCCATGGGTTCCCATGAGTGCCAGGCACGGAACCCAAAATGTGTTTCCCATGAAATCTGAAATCCTACAGCCTGCTATGGCTATTCTATAATGTACACCCCTCACTCATGTTCATCAGAGTACCCACTAAACAATGGCCTGAAACTGAGAATTCTATAGGTCATGACAAAATCTATTCCAGCTTTTTTGTAAATGCAACCAAAAATTCATCACACTTGACTGTATCACCAGACTTATAAACCATGATTTTGACCATCAAGCTTGGAACAAAACTAACAAATTTGATGCTTATATTTCTCCTAAATAGAGTAAGTCTGTGAGTTTGAAGTATGAACTATTCAATCAGCTCACACTGATGTGTTCCATTACAATATATCATCTAGATCATGTTTCATAATTTCTACAAAACTTTGAGCATGCCACTAACCAACTAACCTGTATTGTAAGATGGGTTTTTCCATTGAATTCCTCAAAGTATTATATACATGTAGTGCAGGAGCTCTTGTTGATCTTCAGTTAGCTGAGCCTTTTTTGTCAATGACTATATCAGTTCTACATATTCAAAGCTAATCCCAGCCTTTTGGCAACTTTACCATGATCTTATACAAACTGAATCACAGAAGCTAATAGTAATATGCCACCCTTTAAATTGATATCATTAGAAAAATTCCAGCAAGCTAGATATGATGATGATATCTGCGAGGTTATCAAGACCAGTTGGAGAAATGAGTTCAGATGTAGCTAAGGTTCTTACTATCAGGTACTCCAAAGTGAAATTTGGATGTGAACACATATTTGAAAAAATATGTTTGTCATATAGATCTTTGCATTCCG
>JAULBS010099984.1:0-16226 GCA_032355785.1 Symmetromphalus regularis | reverse complement strand
CATTTGTATTTGCAAAACAGATGTATAGTCGACATAAATGCCATAATTTAATTTAAGCAGCAATGAAAACAAAATCTGCAGAAGCCTTAACAAAATATCCAAAATATTATATTCTTATTTTTGGTATTAT
The DNA here is from genome assembly GCA_032355785.1 of Symmetromphalus regularis. Lineage (NCBI taxonomy): Eukaryota > Metazoa > Mollusca > Gastropoda > Neomphalida > Neomphalidae > Symmetromphalus > Symmetromphalus regularis. The sequence continues at coordinate 16,096 of JAULBS010099984.1, read as the reverse complement.
TTCTTTTGCCTATTAGATTTTATCAAGTTCTACTAAAATAATTATATTACATTTTTATTTTACTTTAGAACTTTTTTTTTTTTTTAACATGCATTTATGTGTTGCGGGATGTGCTTGGATGTTTAAAATTTTATAAAAGAATTGTGGTAAAATCATAATAATTTTTTTCTTTATTCCAATAATTGCAGAGACTCCATCATTAATAGAGGGAGACTGGGAGTTACAGGAATGGGGAAGAGAGTTGGTCAAGGATAAAGAAGATGGTGGTGTTGGGTTATTGGTAGGTGATCACTTAGCTATGTGTTTAAGAGAGAGAGGTTATTGGTAGGTGATCACTTAGCTATGTGTTTAAGAGAGAGAGGTGAGAGAGAGGTGAGAGAGAGATGAGAGAGAGAGAGAGAGAGAGAGAGAGAGAGAGAGAGAGAAGGAGAGAGAGAGAGAGAAGGAGAGAGAGAGGAGAGAGAGAGAGACACTAGTCTGATTACACCCCAGAGCAGTTTGATCAATGGTTTAATCATTTAGAGCATTACTGCTCAACATCAGTCATATCTAAAAGAAAAATACAATGATTTGCTTTAGTAATTTGAGGGGTCGAAATACATTTGAAAAGACTACTGAGGTTGACTTCACTAGTTGTAATCCACAAAAGTAGGGTGATCTTAATTCCAAGCTGGTTTTACTATAAAAGGAATTTTTTTAAGTCTGGTCTTTAAAATATCGGTCTTTTTTTGTTTGATTTTATTTTGCCTTTTTATACAATAAGCCACATTGATATCTGTACATGTACAAATGACAGGAGATTAAATCTTCTATACAGATTTAGAGAGAGAGAGAGACAGACAGACAGACAGACAGACAGACAGACAGACAGACAGAGACAGAGAGGGAAAACCTAGAACGAGTGAAATACATATACACCCATAAACATAATAATTAATTGTTACATATACATACATATCAGGGACGTTGGAGCCTGTTGGGCTTCAGCTTCCCCCACTCAATAATTCCCATAAATATGTTTCTTATTCATTGTTGAATTATTCACTAGCAAATTCTAATGTTCAGAAACAGGAGCAGCACCCCCAATATGAATTTCATTCCAATGCCCCTGCATATCTATAGATATATACAGGGTGATTTTTCACTGTATGTAGTATGTGTGCAAGCATACTGATTTATTTAAAACATTTATAATTTAACCATAGCCAGTATTTATTTTTATGCTGGGGAGTCATGAAAGAAATACTCAAACAAGCACACACATGATGTACATAATTTGTGAATCACACTAAAACAGAGATGCAATTCCTCCTTTATTTGGTGTAACAGAAATAAGTAACGTCTGTTTTTTTCTAGGGAGTTCCAAACAATGGGAAGTTTTCTGCCGTCGAAGATGTGGTTAAAATTTGCAGGACAATAGTGTATACTTGCAGTGTTGCCCACGCATCAGCTAATTTCCCTCAGTACGAGGAGTACGCATTTCCACCCAACTACCCCAGCTTCTTGAGAGGCGAACCACCCAAAGACAAGGTGAGGGAACATCTAAACAAATCTGACATTGTGCTAGACAAATGACATTCATTTTTGGTAGCTTATAAATTATTGTGTGTATGTTATTCTCGACAACATAGAGTGTTAATATGCATCTCAATTATTAATTACTTTTTATATTCTTTATTTATGCTTTCCTAGATGTTCATCTTGTAATTCTGGTAATTATTATTAGACAGCCATCTTTATTCACCGAGTCATCTTTCACTTGTGCACCGGTCGGTTGCCGGATTGATCCTAGGTGGACCCATTTGCAGTTTGGGCTATTTTCTGTTCCAACCAGTTGTCCACAAATGGTTCATCAAAGGCTGTGGTATGTACAGTCCTGTCTGTGGGAAAGTGCATACAAAAGATCCCTTGCTGCTTATAAGAACGAGTAGCCTATGTGGCAGCATCGGGTTTCCTCTAAAGACAAGTTAGAATAACCATATGAATGACATCCAGTAGCCAATGATAAGATAAAATCTATGTGCTCTAGAGGCATCGTTAAATAAAAAAAAATTCTTTGTGAATTATCTTTCAACCCTGATGGTGAAAGTTTTCATGATATTTGCTGCAAACATATTAACAATGACAAAACACAAACATTCACTATGTGCAAGTTACAGGGTTTTTTTTTTTGACAGACGGCTCTGACTGAACAAGATATTATGCGGTACCTGCCCGACAAGCCAACCACACTTGATGTGATGGTCGTCACCAAGATTCTCAGTGCACGCGGAACAAAGAGTATTGGTGATTTCGAGGTCCAGTATATCTTTGACCCAAAAGCCAGGGACATTGTTGATGAGTAAGTTATATATTATTATTAACTTTTTTCCTTTTTTTTTTGTAATCTACAATGCATGTGGTTGGTGTTTATTTTATTTTCATGTTTGGACAATTTTTCCTTTATTAAAAAAATACACACAGAAACAAACACCTACACTAAAATAAGTTAAATGCGTGATATAATATGGCCTTTGTTACACCAGTTATGGACCACTGCATGGAACAAGAATGTTGGTCTACTTAAGTGGATTGATCCAACAACCCATCACATCTCAGATATATGCTCTACCTCCAAGCTGTATCCCAATTTTTTTATTTTGAGAGTTTAGATTTTTTTTCTTTGTCCATGCATGAAAATTACTTAATAAGCATGACTTAATAAGTTTCTCAGCTGACTTTTAATGTTTCTTCGTTTTTATTTTCAAATTGTTCATGTTTTTCAGATTCCGAAAAGATCTTCGTCAAGTGAGCAAGATTATCAAGGAGAGGAATGAAACGAGAAACCCTCAATTTACGTTTCTTGACCCCGATGTGATTCCAAACTCTATCAGTATTTAAATAACACAGAAATGTGGCTAAGATGATGGGTACACTAACAGATGTTGGAACTGAACATCAACCTCCATGTGTACAGCAGTCCTTAGAAGTTAAAATGTACACCCAATATTTGATGGAGCATTTAACCCTGATGTAAAACAATCCTTAAGTTTACAATGCTCTTCCAAGACACAAGAAGTTAAAATGTTAAGTACACCCAATATTTGATGAAGCATTTAACTACTATGTGAATAGCAATCCTTAATTTTACTATGCTCTTCCAAGACATGAGAAGTTAGAATGTTAAAAACACCCAACTTTTGATAAAGCAATCCTTAATTTTATCATTACTCTTCTAAGACACAAGAATGAAAAACACAAAATTGTAAAATCACAGTATTATTGAAAAATCTTAATTACACCAATCTCTCTGTACATTTACGTGTGTATATATTTTTGAAAACACCAGTATACGATGCTTTTCTAAGACAAAGAATAGGTATACACACATTGTACATCAGCACATGGCTGACTGGTCTTTTGAGTAAAAGTGATTAAATATTACCTACTTCATTGAAAGGCTAGGGTGATGTCATACTATGAATGGTCCTTTAGGATGGTTTTAAATTATATATATTTTTGTGCTTATATTCATTTAACGTTCAAGTATACTGTCCTGGGCACACAACTGAGCATCCTATGTTGTTAGTAGGAGAGATGAAACCCACTGCCGCCACTCTAGTGCATTGGATCTTTTATATGCAGTATCCTACAGACGGGCTCAGATGTTGCATGGAATATGTGTTGAACAGCCCAGACATAAGTTACCCAGGCCTACGTGGTAAACAGAAAAGAAATTACTTGGATTTTATCAACTTTCTAGGCTGTTACTGCCATGTAATGTGCACATATGTAAAAGCTTTACTTATATTAAAAACTGAAAATTACTTCAAGTCATAGGAATTCAAATTTCATGGGAAACACTTTTTTGGTTCCGTGCTTTTGGATCATGGGAACCCATTGGAAACTGTTTTTTGGTTCCGTGAAAATAAGTCAAGGGAACAAGAACATTATGGGAAACAAAATTTTGGTTCCGTGGTTTTGATGACACAGCACCAACACGCTACCGGTAACAATTGTTACCATGAAATCCTATAGCCTGCACTTTAACACTGAGTTATATTGCAATATAAACATTCTTTATATTATTCAGCATTTATTTTTGTTATGTGTATAAATGTTTATAAATATTTTCTTCATGTTACATTGTGAAATATATTTCTAACCACTGCTTCGATCTAAATGTATTGTTCTTTTAATGTTTTTTTACCTTTACAAATGAAATGTGTTCAATATGCACCAGTCATTTAGGGCATTACTATTGTTATGAAATTTTAAATTGTCAACAACTCACAATAATTAGAAAATTTGCAGACCTTCATACTGATTTTACAGTCTGAAAGTGATTGTTACTGATGATCCTAAAGAGACTCATTGAACAGGTATAAGTGGTGGTAGTCTACCAAATAGCATCTTGTATGGGTCAAAGTTAGAAGTACACCCAATGTTTGATAGAGCATTTAAATCAGGTAGGCTTACCATTGCCAATATATGAGAGTTGTTGTTGTTATCACATTTTACTTTGTATCAAAATGACTAAATGTTTGACGTTTAAAGCCGATGATTAACAAATCAGTGTACTCAAGTGGGGTCTTTGACAATTTTTTTTTTTTTTTTGTAGTACGATATTTAAATCTGTGTTGTCAGAATGACCATATAATTGACGTCTAATATCTGATAAGATAAAAATCAATGTGCTACAGAGGCGTTGCTAAATAAAACAAACTTTACTTTTAAATCTGTGTTGTGTAAGCCCAAAAGGCTACATGTACTATGGTTGTCTGTGGGATATCATTTGGTGTAATGTACCCTTGTATGGTAAAACAAACTTCATTTTGAACTCTGTGTTATGTATGCCTGAAAGGTTACGTGTACTATGGTTGTCTGTGGGATTTCATTTGGTGTAATGTACCCTTGTATGGTAAAACAAACTTCACTTTGAAATCTGTGTTATGTATGCCTGTGGGATTTCATTTGGTGTAATGTACCCTTGTATGGTAAAACCAGTATCATGGGGTTTTGCTTTAACACCACCAGAGCACATTGATTTATTCATTATTGGATATCACATTTTATAATTGTGACACGGAGGAAACCAGATTCATTTTGTCATTAGCAGCAAGGTATCTTGTATATGCAGTTTCCCAGAGACAGGACAGCACAGTTTGATGTAGTCAAAAATTACAATCATAACAATTTCTTGCCTACTGGACAGGGTTATCCAGCTTTTGCATGGTGCTAGAAAAATCGGTCTACCCTAGGGCTAGAAAAATTTGTCACACCCGTGGGCTAGACGATTTCTACATACACCTTTCTGGCGGGATTTCTGTAATAACGGAACTACTTGTTAGGAGACAATAGTTCTGTTTTGTTTGCCATAAATATATTCAGGGACTAAAATAAAAAAATTAAATAAAAATGTAAAGTAATAATAACATATATTTATTTTAATTAATATTGAACAAATAAAACAAAAATTAAGATGAAATGCCTATACTAAATATGATGTCATTATAATTTTAAAGTGCAAATGACGTCACTAAATCAAGGAAAAATACAACGTACTGTCATGTGGGAATTTTCATTATTTCTTTTTTTTTAAAGTTTTACTTTTACAATTAAGTGGGGAAAAAAATCAATCCATGGGAGAAACTGTTTTTGTAAGGGTCTCAGTAAACCTTGGCCCTCACAAAAACATTTTCTTCCTTGGGTTGGAATTGCCTTGTCTATACCTCACAACGGTGATAGATTCTATTAGTCTTGCCCTTTAAATAATACCACAGCCTTTGATAAACTAGTTATGTTGGTTTTGTTAGGACAAGAATAAACTCAATCAGAGAATGAGTCCACCGAGGGGTTTTCGAGCTTGCAATCAAAGCAACTCAAGCAAATGCTCAACTGACTGAGCAAGATATCACTTCTAAAACCAGTATGACTGTCTGCAGAACTGAGAACCAAAATATCGACTTCCATAATTTTTTTTTTATATTTGGTGTATTTTTCTTCGTTTTTTATTTCTTTTTAATTAATAATGCTTGTACATTTTATGATATGATCATCACTTGATAGAAATCCACTTTTTAACTCTTTATTTTGGTAGTGGTGTAAATATTTTTAGTTTGCTTACTCTGCCATGACATTGCTTGCCCTTAACATAGCACCCGAAAGTGCTGTTAACACTTAGCTGTCAAAATAGTGTTCATTTCATTTTTGTCACATTATTTTTATACGAAACATTTTTGTCTGTATTTCATTAATATATTTTAAATACATTTTTAAGGTGTAATTTGTAATGCACTTTTGTCTTAAATAACTTTGAATATTAAATAATTGTGATATTAGAGCAAAAGAACTTTATCGCTTTTGAATATATATGTAGTCGATTGCATGTCAGTTTATAGCATAATTTATTTGCATATATATTAATTTGTGTTCAGAATATTTAATTTCATGATCATGATTCATATTGGCTTTTTGGCTGTATTGAATTAAGCAGAGTTCTTAATTCTTGTTACAGCCTCTGGTTAGAAATGGGGATGTTGAGGGGACTTTAAATTATGGATGGGTAGAGGATATTAAATTATCAATGGGGAGGGAATATTAAATTTATAGTATGTTCTTTTTATTTTTACTTGTCAGTTTCTGTATCAGGGCTATTAATTCTTATTACCAGATCTAGATAGAAATAGGGATTGGGAGTATTGCTAACTATACATTTTGTTATTTTTTTATTTGTCAGTTTTATTGTCTTTGTTCATTTTTTTCATTTACGTTCATCAGTTGTGTGTTCAGATTTGTTTTTACAATGAGTGGGGTATCCAAAATGTGTAAAATTACACCTGCTTTACAAGGAACTGAATATATTGTATAAAAAAAAAATTAAATAAACTTTGAGCAAGGAGGGAGCTTAAACCCCAAAACCCTTTGCTTCCCCTCTGCTTATGTATCCAAAATGTTTAAAATTACATCTGCTTTCAAGGAACTGAATATATTAAAATAAATAAAAACATAAATAAAAAAATGAATGAACTTTGAGCAAGGTTGGGTTTCGATCCCCAAAACCCTCCCCCTGCACCTTTTTGTATTTTAACTAAATATCGAAAGAGATAATTGTATCATGCTAATGAAAGGGTTTTATTTGGTAGCGTTACTACATAATCAACAATATCAGTACATATTAGAACACTTGGCTTGTAGGATGTAGTTACATCCACAAACATCCATCTAAAGGTGTATCTTAATATTTTTAATTCATTTGCTTCAATTACATGTATTTTCTTTTTTCATTATTTTGTATTCTTTTTTTTTCTTTATAGATAGCACTATATTAATCATCTAGTTTTAGCTCATAAATGCAACTAGTAATTCTTTTCTTATTGTAGCAAGTGAAAATGTTTAAGTCTGCATTGATTTTTGTTTATTTTTCTCATTAACTTCAAGTGCGAGGTCAATGATATCTGGGTTATATTTGCACCTGTCGTTGTTGATGAATCTCAATGAATGTTAATTAGTTTAATTTCTGTAATTTTTTAATTGATTAACCATGACTTTTAAATCATGAATTATCAAAATATTTTGTATTCTTCTTGTAGAAAGTTCAGTCTCATAGAGATGTAAGTTTTAAACTGGGTTGGTTCAGTTGCATCAGATACCATTTTGAAATTATTTTTAAGGCAATAAATTTAATTCCCAGAATTATATTTTTACTTTATAGAAATAGATTTGTTGACAATTATATCATGTTCGATCTTAGTTCTTTTATAAATTTTTAATAAATAAATAATTATGTGTATTCTTAGACAATCAAAAATAGGAAATGTAGGTGTCAGAATTCACCATATTTTGATTAAAATGGGCCTTATTGGGATGTAAAACCAATCAAAATCTAGATTATATTGGGTGCAATTCAAATTTATTTTATCTTTTTGCTTCTTACTTTGTTATATTGTTCAGTCACCATGACTATTCATTATCTTAATGCACGATTGCAAATGTGATATTTTCTATTAGTACATTATCTTTTAATAATAAACAAAATGTCGCACTAAATGTTTTGTTTTATTATATTTATAATTAATGAGTGAAACATTGGAAGGTTACGTGTTGTTTTTACCAGTTCAAAACAATTTAACGGATACCTGATATTTTGTATTGATACGTAATTTCTGTATGCATTCACTGATCTCCATCACAATTTTGCAATAAATGTAGGAGCTCAAATTTATTAAGGCTCTTACATTAAAAAAATGCTTTTGAACACCACTTACACACATTCTTATTATAAACACTAGTTTACTGATTTCCTAACATGAATCAGTCTTAGTCATTTTTAAACAGTTGATTTTGGTTATTAAGAAATATAACTTTGAAGAATAAGAATCACTTTTTTGGTAATATTTTTGGGGTAATATCAAAAATTGGTATAGTAACAAAGGTTGGCCACTCAAAATAACGAACAGGGCTAGTTTTGCTTATCTGATGGGTCGGGGCCCAGTAAGATGATGATTCTAACTTTAATACAGAGTAGTGGTCATTTGAAAGAAATTTGGTGTTTGTCAAAAAACCACCATTACCTATATGTTCATATTCCAACCCCTACTGTACACCAGTTTAGTACACGTGATGAGTGTTCAAATAATTTTGTCAAAGTTAGGTGTCCTTAATCTGTTACAGTATTTAACCCTTAAAAAGTGAATGTTAAAAACAAAGATAAATGCTTTAATAGGGAGTTTGACTCCTTACCACCTACACTTTAATGTGCTTGGAACGTGCTTGACTAGGTTCTCAATGTAAGCTTGTTAAAAATACCCTCACCTATAAATGTTGCTAACAAAGTAATTAGATTAAACATTTAATAATACTATTGCGGTCTTAAAGATTAACTGCATGAAAATCAACATCTTAATTGTTTCGCAAATCCCATTGTAATTTCAAATGTGCATGCAGAAATTAAAATGTGTATTTAAATTTTTCTTTTTATCTTTCTGTCACTCCAATATAGATGAACTCGCAGACATCTTTTTCCTTTACATTTATTTTTTTCTGTACATAATTTACAATTTATTAACCATGAAAAAAGAAAAATTACAATTTTAAGTGTTCCGCGACAATACAAATTCTGTAGACAACTGGAAACATGGTAGTAACAGCCCCGACACTGAAGATTACTACAGTTAATTACTAGGGTCAATTCCCTAGAATCGGATCACCTCACTTCTTGTCACCTGAACACGGAGATTGGTGGAGATTCTGCAGGTACATTTTATGTTTTGGAACAGTTTAGCACCTCACTATGTTGGCATATCGATGCATTGCATCATTGCTTTTTGTACAGTTAACTTAGTACTTTGGTGCATTTCTTCACGGGTTTGCCAAACAACCCATGGACTGTTGAATGTGCATGTTTTTGAAAGGTGTGATAGTTCAGTTGTTGATACTGGCATTTCAACTGTCTGTTGAATAAACCTAATCGTCCACAAGGGAAGCATATATTAAAGTCCCTATCCATTGATTCATGAGCAAAATGTCCTCAATCGCTGTCTAAATTTTACAAGGAAACCACTGGACCTCAAATATACCATTCATCATTTCACAAACACACCGTTCCAATACACCATCCTTTGTTTTACAAGGAAACCATTGCTCAAATACACCATCGTTTGTTTCACAAGAAAGTCATTGGACCTCAAATGTACAATTCTTTGTCTCATGATGAAACCTCTTCGACGTTTATGTGTGAAATGAAACGTAGCCGTAACTGCAAAGCTGGACGTAAATTCCGAATGACCTTTTCAACTTCATTCTTGACCCCATCTCCTACGAACATGTACTTGATGTGGTACCTGGTGTATGATTAAGGAAATTTCATCTCTTTATATAAGTTATGCAGTTCTGAATTTTCTATTACGTGTACAATCTATTGGTGAGATAAGACAACTAAAATAAGAGCATGGGTTACATCCAAAAAGGAATAACAACAATATTACAAACAGATTATAATGATGAACAAATGTTGATGAAGAACATATATTGATGGTATGTGTTACCATAATGGAAAGAGTCCTAAATAATGAGAATCTTTCATGTTTGTAGAACTTTTGGTTGAGTAGTTTCTCAATCTGAATTTGTATTTACCAGAGTGATTGGGAGATGAAGTGATTATTTTCCTAAAAGTATTAGCTATTTTTTCTGGGACAATAACATTTTCAAATTTCAAAAAAAATATTTTGATAAACAGGATATTCTATCCAATGTCTCATTTTGTTTTTGATTGGAAATCAAATCTGTCTGAAGTGAACCCCAAAGTATTAGCTGAGAATGTTTATAACCGATTTAAATTAAAAGTAAATAAAATTGTATATTTGTTTTGTCAAAGGATACAGGAAGTCACAAATGGGGTCAATGTATCGCATATGTTCACAGGACTTGTCAACAGTCATCAACATCTCATAAAGTTCCATCGTAATCTGAAACAGACAGTATCTGTGTAACACACATTTCTTAAATCTCACTTGTATTAGTTGTAATAGTTTGTAACTGGGTCATCTACTCTGAACACTTCAAGTAACCAGAAAAACTCAAGCTATTTTAGAGAGGTCTGAATAGTCCCTCTACATATATCAGTGTCCATTTTTGTACTAGTGCTTAAACTTCAGACACTTTTATGAAGGCACCTAATTGCCATAACAAAACTGGTTTGCTAAAGCATTGCAAGTTCATGAAAATAAGAATACTTTCATAAACAAATTGGTTTGCTAGAGCATTGCAAGTTCATGAAAATAAGCATACTTTCATAAACAAATTGGTTTGCTAAAGCATTGCAAGTTCATGAAAATAAGCATACTTTCATAAACAAATTGGTTTGCTAAAGCATGGCAAGTTCATGAAAATAAGCATACTTTCATAAACAAATTGGTTTGCTAAAGCATTGCAAGCTCATGAAAATAAGCATACTTTCACAAACAAATTATCTGAAATGCCAGCACAATGTTCCCATAAACCAATTATGCAGCAACTTTTACAACTGAATGCTGTTTTGTGTCCTCTTGTTTTGCATCATTGGTTCAGGTTGTAAGTGGCCTACGGACAAACATACAAGGAGATGTCATCATACATAAATGGACTTTGACACATAGCTATGTTTGGTTTGAAAAACCTCTTACATAAACTAGTCGAAGCTCTACTGTCTTGTGAGATTAAAATAGTTTAAGAGATCAATCCAACATTGATATTTGCTCAAAACATAATAGTGAAGGATTGTTTAACAACAACAACATTGTTTATTCCGTAGTTTTTAGACCTGTGTCTGACATGGGTGTTTTATCATTCATGGTCTTCAGAGGAAACCTGCTACGGCCACATAGGCTACTTTTTCCCATTAGCAGTAAGGGATCTTTTATAGACTACTCTTTCCAATTAGCAGCAAGGCATCTTTGTTTTGATAGACAGGACAGCACATACCACAGTCTTTGACACAGTTGCAAACCATTGGTCAGAATTTTGATAAAAACAGATTTAAAAAACCCAATGCAGTTTCTCAAAATCAGTGAGTCCCTGACTAAAACTCAAGTCAAGGACTGGACTAGCTGTTTTATGAGGATACCTGTATGTTAAAAAGAGCTCTGGACCTCATGACCATCACAGTCAGAATTGTGCCATTACATCTTCGGGGCAATTGTCTAATTTAGGTAGTTTTTTTTTTTTTTTTACAATTCAAATTATTGCCAACCATGTAAATGCCCCCAACTCAATAACAATCGGTCCTCTGGATCTACCCCTGATCTTTATAGAATGTTCTTAAGCAACAACCATGCAGTTTGTTTGTTGTTTTACGGACAGATGTACATAAGTGGTACAAGATATACATGATTATGTAATAATCTACACAGATACTAACATCAAGCAAACAGCGGGTACGTTCGAGATGAAACCTCTGTAGAAATGGACCGACGAGATGGCACAGATACAGAAACTGGTCTTCTGTCTTAATGATGGGGCGTAGTCTCTCTTTTAGAAACCTGAACATCAGAAGAAAAAAATTGATAAGATGTTTTTTCAAATAAGCAGCAGGTCAAGGACATTGTCCAGTACTAATCTGTCATTTTGAAAGCACAAAGTTAATTCCACACATGCATGTTTTAAAGTTTAGAAACAATCAACAGTTATATTTAAAATTAGATCTATTCAATTTGTTTATATTACCAAAATTGGACTACATTAATTTAAAAACCTAAGATGTATAAATGTTTAATTGTGCATATTTAATTGTGACATGGACATTTTACGTATAACCAACACTAATTGGACACAGGATATTTTGAATGGTAAAGCAAAAATATTTCCCAGCCTGTACATGTACACTACATAGATCATTTTATAATTGAAGAGCTCTTTTCCAAAACACTCTCACTCACATTTCATTCATTTTCAGAAAATTGCAATAAACCCATTTATCATAATTCAGATGTCATATGACAGCAATGTCTCGTGGAAGTATTTCAGGCACAAAATAATCTCACTGGCGATGTTTAGAAAAAACATCAATATTTTGTTCAGCCATTATAACCGGATTCAGAGCTTTCTGCAACATCAGAATATATCACAAAGAAGGATGTGTCATGGAATGCTGGGAATTTGATAAGAAATAAATTTCGAAAAAATGGTCTAAAGATGTTTTGTAAAAGTGCTGTTCAATTTTTACAGAGAATGTTAAATAAGCTGGAGAATTAGTGTTAATTTTCTAACTGCTACTTACACTGGAAGAAGACTGAGTTGTCCGATGCCAGCGTGGTGCCATATTGTGTGACAGAGACCGAGCAGGTAACTGCAGTGCTGCTCTGCAAACACGATGTGACTCGTGAAGAAGTTGAACATCTGGAACGGGTTCGAGTTGCCGGTTGGTGCGATCAGCTGTGGCATGCTCATCACAGATACTATGTTTTCATGCAGAACTGTCCAAAATGGATCCTGTGCAAAAAGTATTGATGTTAAAATATTTACAAAATGTTTATCTAAATGTTAAACGATGTCTTATTGTAAATAATGCAAGTTTAAGCCACTCATAGATGGGCTGCTTGCTAGAAGTCAAACAAGCCCCATTTACTACTTGATGATAGGTCCACCAGTTGTGGCGGCAGTGCTGAATGTTCACGTCTGCTGGCCTCATGCAAAAGTGCAGTCTTCAAGCCACCATTAAGCCATATGAGCTACCTATTTAAAAAAATATGATCTTTCCCATCTAAGCCTTTATTTATAATTAAAGGTAAATATATATTCCTATTAGAATGTTGGACATCACTATATTTAATAATTAATTATGCCTGTTCATTGCTGGGATGGAGGATTGTTACTTGTTATTGTTGTAGTTAGTGTATATGTGCGTGTAAGAAATAAAAACACTACTGGATTAAAGACAAGAATAATATTACTAAGGAAAGAGTATTACTGGCAGAGCGGCAAGGACAAGACCAACAGCATTCATCCACGATATTATCTTGTCTTGAGGAAGCTGCAAGCAACTGAAACATACAAAAATAATATTGAGAAATCTTTCTGTTAACATCTAGTATCACATTATAAATAAATATCTCCACTTATAAACATTATTACAAATATGAGTCTTTACAACTGCACATGAATTTGCTAAGAGACTTTTTTAATGTATGTTACTGTTAAAGTTTAATTTCTAATCTATTTAAGTTAGACTATGATTAATAAATACAATAACCTATAAAACAGAATTATTTCCCTTGTTAAATTAATGTTGCCCATCTGTCACACACAACTGACATTAATTTCATTCAGAACAGATCATTCATAACAATGTTATCTACATAGTTATTATCTATAGTTATTATCTATAGTTATTATCTATGAATTCATTATTCTGAACATGAATAATTAATAACTGGATGATATTTGCTAATTTCAATAATTTCTGAATTAAATATAGATTACATTAACAATGCAATCTCATTTTTAAAAATTAAATTAATCAAAATAAGAGATTAGGTTGCTAGTTTGTGATATAATTGATTGTTTCCCTGTCAACACTATTTCACATAAACATTGGTACGCTAATTTTATCTGCACCCTATAAATGTATCAAACATAAGGTTATTTGGCACATTTTGTATTACATGAAATAAAACATTTAATGCTCATATGAAACAATATTTTATGACAACCATTCTCACATATACCACCAATGGCAGACTTGGCAGTAGTTTATGGTCTATTAATAGATTGGATCACTTTGAACTTTGACACACATATGATGCTATTTGCTAAACTACTACCTAAAGAAAGATCTTGGCAAAGAATACAATAATATAGCTAACTTCCATCACCTTAAAGAGAAAATAAGAAAATTTCATAGTCACTTTTGATCTCGATCATCAAGATACGTGTACCTCTTGAGGGCCACATCAAGAAGAGCGCCCCCTACAATGCTGCTGTTTACAGGAAGAGACATCAGTTCAACACATGTGGCATAGAGTGCATGGGCGGCAGGATTCGGAAACTCGTTGAAGCGCCAGTCACAGATGGGAAAAGGAGGTGGGATTTTCCCAGAAATAGATAAACAACATTAAGGTGTGTATAATTTATTTTGTTTGGTATACAATGGACAGTAAAGTAAAGTTTGGTTTATTAAACGACACCTCAAGAGCGCATTGATTTTTACCTTATCAGTTATCATCGGCTATTGGACGTCAATCATATAGTCATTTAGAGGAAACATGCTGCCGTCACATAGGCTATTCTTTTCCAATAAGCAGTAAGAGGTCTTTTATATGCACCGTCCCATAGACAGGACCGCACATACCAAGGCCTTTGATGAACCAGTTGTGGATCACTGGTTGGAACAGAAAATTACAATAGACAGATAACGATGGAGGTTGCAAGAGGTGCAAATCACCAACATCTGTGGTTACAGACTCAATGCTGGAAGGTACCAAGATCAAATCTTAGTCGAGGCAAGGGATTTTTAATCTTGGTACAGACTCCAACCTAGGGTGAGTGCACCACAAGGCTTAATGGTTATGGTGTACATTACTTACACCGACCAGAGGTCCATAACTTTTTTTATCGGTCAATGGTTTGTGCTATCCTCTCTGTGAGATAGTGCATAAAAACATCCCTTTTTGCTTATCAGTAAGAAGAGCCAAACTATTGTGGCAGCAGCGGGTTTCATATTTCCTACTAACACTAACCTCTGTACAGAACAGACAGCACAGGATGCCGAGTTGTGTGCCCAGAACAGCTTGCTTTAACCTCAAATGGATATAAGCATGAAAAGAATATAACTGACATGCAAATCATCATTTTATCTTCATTAAATGTCTAACAATAATTTACAATGTAAGAATGTATCATAAGATTACTGCTAGGTCAGGAACCGTTTGGCTGCCTCCTGGGATCCAATCCCGAGGCACAATCATGAAAACAAAACTACAAGCTTGTAGTAGGTGATAAACTGCTTGATATAAAGGATACTGTCCACAAGTCTGCCTATTAGTTTGACATAGTACTCCTGGTCGGGATTCCAGTCAATGTTGTCATGTGGCAGCTGAAGGAAGCGTCCATAGTCCTCAGACAAACACCAGTTGGCAGAACGGATGTCCTTGAAAGCACCTAAACACAATGCAATAAATATACAGGTAGTTACAAAGCAGGTAGGTAGGTAGGTAGATAGGTAGGTAGGTAGGTAGGTAGGTATTATGTAGGTAGGTAGGTATGTAGGTAGGTAGGTAGGTATGTAGGTAGGTAGGTATTATGTAGGTTGGTAGGTAGTATGTAGGTAGGCATGTCAGTAGGTAGGTAGGTAGGTAGGTATGAAGGTATGTATGTATGTATGTAGGTAGGTAGGTAGGTAGGTAGGTAGGTAGGAAGGTAAGTAGGTAGGTAGGTAGTTAGGTAGGTAGGAAGGTAGGTAGGTAGATAGGTAGTTAGGTAGGAAGGTAGGTAGGTAAGTAGTTAGTTAGTTAGTTAGTTAGTTAGTTAGTTAGTTAGTTAGTTAGTTAGGTAGGTAGGTAGGTAGGTAGGTAGGTAGGTATTTAGGAAGGTAGGTAGATAGGTAGTTAGGTAGGTAGGTAGTTAGGTAGGTAGGTATTTAGGT
>JAULBS010099983.1:0-31628 GCA_032355785.1 Symmetromphalus regularis | reverse complement strand
GATGTAAGTCAACGAGACTGTAGATACTCTAGCTTGTGATAGCCAATGTTTAGATGTAAGTCAACCAGACTGTAGATACTGTAGCTTGTGATAACCGATATCTAGATGTAAGTCAACTAGACTGTAGATACTGTAGCTTGTGATAGTTGATATCTAGATGTATGTCAACCAGACTGTAGCTTGTGATAGCCAATGTTTAGATGTAAGTCAACCAGACTGTAGATACTGTAGCTTGTGATAGCCTATGTCTAGATATAAGTCAACCAGACTGTAGATACTATAGCTTGTGATAGCCAATGTCTAGATATGTCAACCAGACTGTAGATACTATAGCTTGTGATAGCCGATATCTAGATGTAAGTTAACCAGATTGTAGATACTGTAGCTTGTGATAGCTGATGTCTAGATGTAAGTTAACCAGACTGTAGATACTGTAGCTTATGATAGCCGGTCTGGATGTAAGTCAACTAGACTGTAGATACTGTAGCTTGTGATAGCCGATGTTTAGATGTAAGTCAACCAGACTGTAGATACTGTAGCTTGTGATAGCCAAAGTTTAGATCTAAATCAACCAGACTGTAGATTGTGATAGCCGATGTTTAGATCTAAGTCAACCAGACTATAGATACTATAGCTTGTGATAGCCGATGTCTAGATGTAAGTCAACCAGACTATATTAAGTTTTAATGTAATATTTGTACAGACTTATTTTTGAGATGATAAATTGAATTTATTGACAAGAAAACATTTGAAATTGATTTCCAGTGATGCAACTTGCAAATGTTATTTAGTAAAAATGTACACAATGTAGATGTTTTGTTGCCAATTATATATAGTTGTGTTATTCTTAAGGTAACAAATTATGAATGCACACAAATTGGTTCAAACTACAGAAATATCCACTTCATGCAAATTGAGAGAGTTTTAAAGGAAATTAATATTTAATGACACCCCAGTATATTGTTTAACCATTGGCAGTTGGGCATCATTTGATTATTTATAATGGTCTGCAGAAAAAACCCACTGCTGCCACATACCCTATATTTGTAGTTGCAGCAAGGTGTCTTTAATATGCACTACCATACAAACTTACATCATGTACCCAAGCTTTTGACAATTATACCACTAAGGTTCGTCCTGCTGCCAATATTTAAATGAAGTATAATATTTAATATCAGTGTTTTCTAAATTAAAAGATGGAATATACAGGACAGCTGACTCATACCAAAATAACTGAATCTAAAAAGAGTCCTGTGCAACATGCTAAGCCTGTAATATTGAAGCCTGAATTACTGCAGCAGCACTGGAGGGCATACCACGAGCTCCTGCAGGTTCAGCCAAAGCGCCACACTGAGCAGCAGATAATTGAGGAGAGACAGAGGATGAAGGAAGCTGCTCTACTTAAACAGGAGATGGAGATGGAGAGATCGAGAGAAGCCAGTTTTACAAATGTCAGTATTTGTTATATTCGTTCATGGCATATGTTATTAGCAGGCCCCTGAAAATTATAAATTGTCTCTAATTTTGCAAAACTTGTTGCATATCGATTTTTGAATAATTGTTGTCTGTTCACATAAGATAATTATTTTGTAAATGGATTATGAAAGAAGAAATGGGTTATTTAAATTATAATAAAATTGTTTGTTTTCGGAGGGTAATACATTCAGTATTGCAACTAGTCTTCCATGAGACCCATTCTAGTCTACACATTTACAAATATACATAGAAATATTATACATGAGACATCATTGTTATCCTGTCTTCAAAAAAAAAAAAAAATTCACTTTAAGCTACCTGTTTACTATTAATTATAACAAATATAAGAAATTCACTATTTGCAACTTAGATTTTTACTATCTTGGTGATAAAGTCATGTCCTTTGACAAGTTATATTCTTAACATTTTTGTATATATGCTAAAATATCCCCTAGAACTGAGTCAATTATGAATTATGTAATACTGTTGGCATGCCATCATGTACATGATGTCACACTTGAATTCCATAATTGTCAAAAATGTCTTAAATTGTTATAAATAAAAGTATGTGGACACCATTCATTGTACGGTCTTATTACTAACATAACATAATGAGGAACTAATTATTTTATAGGATTATGCCATCAGGATGGACAGCTCTATATAGGTAGCTAAAGATGCCATCTCAGAATTACATATTTACTTACACCATTTGACATATATTATAATGGATCACAGGGCTTCTAGAATTTATTTTAAATCCACTAGCCGTCGGACCAGTGATTTTCAGAATTCACTAGCCCGACTTAAAAATTCATTAGCCCTACCTCCTAAAGACAAAACTCAAACTTGACGATCGGATTGACTCGCTACATTTTGTAAAAAAATGCACCCTGATTCATTGTTAGATTAGTGTCACCATTTCCAAAAAAAACTAAACACAAAAGATCTATCAAATAGTGACCTACAAGTTTATTTACAAAAAATGCCATGTGCGATTCAATTGTCTCAGACTTTGCGGATCACTGACTCGTTCGGAGTAAGACTAAACACTGAGAATCTAAATTAAAATAATCATTACCTTCAATGTAATAGGTAACAATGGATAAATTAATTACTTCTAATAATTTTATTTTTAACAATAAAAGAACAGAAAAGTTTTTGATTTGATTTAATCGGAAGAAAATAAATCTCTGTAGTGAAGCGATTTGGCACTCTTCGAGATATTACGACATCTTGCCGAAAACAAAAATCTTTGACAGCGTTTTGTTTTTTCAGATTTCATTAGCGAGTTATTTGACGTGTTCCAGGCTAATAATAGTCGGACTTTATTTATCGAAACTAGTATGTCGAAAGCTTATTTTGACCGGAAGAAACCATTGGGCACTATTTGGAAACTTATGACATCTTGCTGGGAACAGAAATCTAGCCAATCTTTGACTGCGTTACATTGCAGATTACGCTTGCGAGTTATTTGACATGTTCCAGACTAATAATAGTCGGACTTTATTTATCGAAATGAGTATGTCGAGCACTTTTTGTTGCAGTTTTTGGTTCCGTTTTCTTCTTTTGTTTGTTTGAAAGTGATTATTTGGTAGCCCGACCACAAAAAACACTAGCCATGGGCGTCGGTCTACCATATTCTAGAAACCCTGGATCATTTTAATTTTCTTTATTGACAATTTCATCCAAAAGTTAGAAGCATTTTTCTTTGCATGGGCCATGCTTTTTAAGATGCAGTTAAAATCTAATAGGTGTTTGTTTTTTATTTGAATAATATCCTTAATAACTGTTGCAATAGTATTCAAGTTGAATTTTATATTAGTAATTAATACTTAGGAAAATGATAATCAAATTGTTATTTATTTACTAATATATATACTAATAGTATTTCCTTCCTTCAGAATGAAAATAACATGGATTATACACAGCTGAGAGCTGAATTTCTGAGAAAACAGAGAGAGATGGAATTCTTGAGGAACCAGGATGAAGCCATGGCTATCGAGCGAGATCTGAAGTATGTAGACCAGTAGTAGGTTGAAACATATTCCCTCTAACACATTCGTACATGGGTTTTCTTCAAACATAAAATGCATATATATATTTTTCTATTGTAAATTTAATGTTTTATTTTGTTCCAGAGAAAATATTTGCCATCAAGCAGAATATATTAGCAGGACACAGAACAAAAGTGCACCCCAAACAAATAAACAGCAACAACACTCCAAACTGAAACCTAAATTTGAAAACCCAATAAAACGAGGTATGTGCTTTGAACATTAAAGAGCATGTATTTGCTCAAAAAGTCTTAAATTATGAATCTGCTAATCATAATAATTTGTGTATTTAATGTTGCTAGGCTTTACATTTTGTTAAACACCACCACCCACACACGCACGCACACACACACACACAACTTACCGTTACAGTTTGAAGTAATTTTGTACATTTATAATAAACAACTTGTATAATCAGATGCAGGTATAATCAGGTCTATAAACTAAAAAAAAATCCAAATTAGAAATTAATTGCTGACACCCCAAGGTCATACAAAATCCATTCAGAAATCAAATTACAAGAAATAAAATTGAAATGGACACTAAGAATTATCTTTACATATTTTTATTTCTACCTTTTAAATTTTTTATAAAATATTTATATCACATCTACTATAATTACAATCATTTTATAATTATATTATATGTTAATATTCAGATGTCCATCCAAGCTGGAGTGGCGTGAAGACAGAATTAAGTAATCCATGGGTTCAAAGACATAATCAGAGAGCAGCAGTCAAACAGTTGGTGCCTCGATCAGTTGATGAAGAGGAGGCCATGATCAGACAAGCACTTGAACTGAGTCGTTTGACCGCAGAGAAGGAAGAGACAAATAGAAGGTATGTTGTACCCCAGGAATGCAGAAGTAACAAAATTATTTCCCTGCAGAGGTTAGGTTCAACACATTTTCATGCTTCCATCCAAATAAAGTTCAACCAGACTGTCCTAAGAACACAACTTATCTTCCTGGAATGTCTGTCCACGATAGAGGTTACAGTTATGAGAGGAAACTCACTACTGCCACAAGAACTGTCTCGTTTAACCATCAAAGGATCGTTTTTGTGCATTTTCCCATAGAAAGGATAACACAAACCTCATCGTCAGCTGGTTGGTGTAAATGGTGTACTCCTCCACAATAAGCTCTTGAGAAGCACTCATTCTAGGTTGACATTCAGTTATTTTCACATACAAAAATTATAGTTATATTGCAATATTATTGATACTGTTGAATGTTTCGGGGCATTTATTGAACAATAAAAAAGATTGATAGGCATTGATAATGATTGCAGTATTAAAACTGTTACCGTTACAGTTTGAAGTAATTTTGAACATGTGTAATGACTACTATGGTTCTTCCCTCAATGATAACCACTGATTAGGTCGAACTGGCTCTTTAAGCATCCATCCAGCTGTGTTGCTACCAATCACAATGGCATCCGTCACTTAAATACACCTGCAAAATAATGTGTGTGTAAATTTCATGACTTGAGGTTAAAAATCTCTATGCACATGTTTTTATTCAATGTTTACAGTACTATGTCACTGTAACACACTCTAGAATTTAACAAAGTACTGCCAAACCCACTTGTTTTCAGCATGTTTTTTCCACTACTCATTTCTAAGCAGATCCCCAGACTACATATTTCCTAAAAGATAAGTTTTTAATGTACTAAAGTGACATGGTTTTAATTTATCAGATGGTGGGAGTCCATTGATGATGATGATGAAGAAATAGATAAACGAGACATGGCGGCTTGTTTTGAAAAGATGAACAAATACGAACCATGGTAAATATTATCTTTTTGTTCCAAACAACACCTGATCAGGCTGCATGGAAATTATTTTTAAACTCTTCAAGAATCTGTTAATTGTAAATTATATGCCTTTTGTTGTCTTCAATCTCAAAATTCACTAGCCCTACCTCCTAACACCACAAAGTAAAAATAAAACTCAAACTTGACAATCGGATCGACTTGCTAATATTGCATGATTAAAAAAAAATCCATTACAAAAAATGCACGTGTCTGCATCCTGATTCACTGTAAGATTAGTGTCACCATTTTCAAAAACAAAAGAACACAATAGATCTATGAGGTGGCAATTCACCGCCGATTGTCTCAATCTGAAACTCCTGAGTTCGCAGATGACTAACTCAGTCGAAGTAAGACTAAAAACTAACAACCTAAAGTAAAATAATCATTACCTCTTTTTGTAATGGATAACAATGGATAAATTAATTACTTATAATAATTGTATTTTTAACGATAAAAGAACAGAAAAGTTTTATTTGTTTTGACCGGAAGAAAAACAATCTCTGTAGGGAAGCCATTCGGCACTCTTTGGGATATTACGACATCTTGCCGGAAGCAGAAATCCCGGACTGCATCTTTTTGCAGATTACACTAGCAAGCTATTTGACGTATTCCAGGCTAATAATAGTAGGACTTTATTTATCGAAACGAGTATTTGGAACGCTTATTTTGACCGAAAGAAAACAATCTCTGTAGGTAAGCCATTCTGCACTCTTCTGGATATTACGACATCTTGTCGGAAATAGTTATTTGACATATTCCAGGCTAATAATAGTCGGACTGTATTTATCCAAACAAGTATGTCGAGCACTTTTCGTTACAGATTTTTAGTTTAATTTGTTTTAAATTGTTTTGAAATTCCACTAACCGTCGGGCTAGTGGAAAGTGATTATTTGGTAACCCCACTGCAAAAACCACTAGCCACGGGTGTCTGGCTACCATATTCTAGAAACTCTGCAATTGATTTTATGGTGCTCTGTCTAATGCAAATTATGTTTATAAATTTTTAAAAATCATAAATAAAGATGATGAGTAGTCATCTCTTGAATGACGTAACCATGATTATTGTTACTGTTACGTTAATAACATCCTAGCAACAATCTAAAGTTATCAGCTGCTTTTTCATCACTTACAATTGGACCCTGGTTTTCAGTAACTTCAGTAATGTTGTATACATGTACACATTATCTATATGCTCAATTTGAGCTTACTGTTAAAGACAGCAGATAAAATTTAATACTTTTTCTTAAACATTTGGTTTTCCATTCGTATCTTGAAGTTGATAACTATCTTAAAGTTGGCTTTTTGAATAAAATTTAGATAGAATGCCTGTATGATCATATATACAGGGCATCAAGAATTTTGTTTTAATCCTCTAGCCTTCGGACCAGTGATTTTCAAAATTCACTAGCCTGACTTAAAAATTCACTTGCCCTTCTTCCTAAAAATATAATTCAAACTTGACAATCGGATCGACTCACTACATTTTGCAAGATTTAAAAAAAAATCCATTACCAGAAATGGACGTGTATGCACCCTGATTCATTGTAAAATTAGTGTCACTGTTTTCAAAAACAAAAGAACACAATAGATCTATCAATTAGCGACCTACAAGTTTATTTACAAAAAATACCATGTGCGATCCGATTATCTCAGACTTCGTGGATAATCGACTCAGTCGGAGTAAGATAAAAAATTACTTATAATAATTGTATTTTTAATGATAAAAGAACAGAAAACTTTGATTTTGTTTTTCACCAGAAGCCATTCGGCACTGTTTGGGCTATTTTCTGTTCCAACCAGTGATCCACAACTGGTTCATCAAAGGCCGTGATATGTGCTGTCCTGTCTCTGGAATGGTGCATATGAAAGACCCCCTTGCTGCTTATCGGAAAGTGTAGCCTATGTGGCGGCAGCAAGTTTCCTCTAAATACATATGTCGTAATGACCATATGATTGACGTCCAATAGCCGATGATACGATGAAAATCAATGTACTCTAGAGACATTGTTAAATAAAACAAACTTTACCATTCGGCACTGTTCAGGGTATTACGACATCTTGCCGGAAACAGAAATCTTGAACTGCATTTTTGGGGCAGATTATGCCTGTGAGTTATTTGAGGTGTTCCAGGCTAATAATAGTCAGACTTTATTATTTTTTTTAAACCATATTGAGTGCTTTCCAATATTGAACGTAGCAAGTGAATTACGAATGCAGCGGGAAAAACTTATCTTGTCAATATTAATAGCACACTTTTTAAAAATGTTTTTTTGTTTTGTTGCCGAGTTTTCGAGAGGATCTTTTATTTTATTTTATTTTTTAAATTCCACTAGCCGTCGGGCTAGTGGAAAGTGATTATTTGGTAGCCCAACCACAAAAACTACTAGCCATGGGCATCGGGCTATTGTATTCTAGAAACCCTGCTATTTATGATGGTTAGCTACTCACAAAACCTAAGGAAGATTTTTATAATTGGTTTGTCTTAATTTATACTACCAGTGTGTACCATGTCATGTATTTATTAACCTGACATTCGTAATTTAATTATACATTGCAGTGATACTTCCTATTTGGAGGAAGATAATCTCTTTTTCAAGAGAGTTAAAAACCAGCATTCTACAGAGAAGAAAAAGCCATCTTCATTTGGTGGAGCAAGACCTAAGATTTCCTCAGATAAAATCCTCACGTTCCGAGAAAGGTGCATTCTCAGAAACCAGACAGATGCAGACAGTGCTAAAAAGAAATCTCAGCCAGAAAAAGAGAAGGTGTTGCCTAGAAAAGACTCTGTTCATTGCACTTCTCAGTGGGATGATGAAATAGCCTGGAAGCTGGAAGGTCCATCCTTCCCACCAAATTCAGCACAACATGACATGGTATTCTCATTTAATCCACATACTGATATAACAGTACAAACTGTTGAAACTTGTGATTTGAAGGATATGACATTGAAAGGGCTGGAACGAGATCAAAAGGTAGATAAAGTAAAAGGTGTTGTTGATATTGATGGTGTTGAGAATCAGACAGAAAGAAAGGAACATCAGAGAGAAGTTCATGTACATTTAGATAGAGAAATACAGAATGGCAGTAACAAAACAAATATTAAAAGTCCATGTGAATTCAAGAATAATAATGAGAACAACAGATTTCCATCCAAAGGTAAAACCAATGTTTCTGTGAGTGAGACTTGTCTACCACAAGGTGCAAAACAAGTGTGTACTTCTGTAAAAACCAATCCAAGAAAATCACTTAACTCCATGGAGAATTGGGATGAAAGTCTTTTAGAAGTGCAGTTCTGTGATCTAGGCATGGATAGTTCTGATATTAACAGCAAGTTGGCAAGACCTGAAGGAACTGGACGACGGACTTCGTATGTTCCTCGATCCATACCAAGAAATCCATTTTGTAATGTAGCAACTGATGAGCAGAAATCCAACACTAACGTACAGATATCTGTGAAGAATATATCTACTGGTATAGTCTGCAATTATCCTCAACTCGATAAAGTTATTACAGTTCCAAAGAGTCAAGAGAATACTGAACATAACATTGCAAAACATGATGGCCTTCCAGTAGTTGAGCCAGTGTCTAGTGAGAAGGATTATCTACAGCAACACAGTAGTGATGCTGGAACTGTCAACAGCATTCCTCTGATCAGTACAGTTCCATCTGATAATGCTTCTTTGA
This sequence comes from Symmetromphalus regularis, assembly GCA_032355785.1. Taxonomy (NCBI): domain Eukaryota; kingdom Metazoa; phylum Mollusca; class Gastropoda; order Neomphalida; family Neomphalidae; genus Symmetromphalus; species Symmetromphalus regularis. The sequence goes on along the minus strand of JAULBS010099983.1, from coordinate 22,597 downwards.
AACAGCCAAAGGTATCTGACACAGAAAGCACAACTGCTGGCAATATTCCCCAGATCTGTGGAATTCCTGTTGGTCTTCCTCCACATTTAATCCAATCCTACCTCCATTACCTAACTCGGTCAGTTGACTCCCAGTCTGCAGTGCCTAATGCTTTTAATGGCTTCACTACACCAAATGGTGACAGTCTGATACCAAACAGTAATAAGTCTGAAAATACTGTGCAAAATGCTAATGGACAAAATATTTCCTTGCCTTCTGTACCCCTAACTGTCCATAGTGAACAAAAACAAGATGGATTAAATCCTATGCTGATTAACCCATTGTTGCTACCATATTTACTGCAGACTCCATTTCAGTCAGCAGAAAGCTTAGGACAGACAGATTCAATGTTAGGATCTGCATCAAATAGTATAGTACTTTCTGGTGATGCCATTCCTGGTGTTGCATTACATTCCACCAAACCTTGGCCACATAGCTCAGCTTGCCCACCTGTGTTTGCTTACTCTATTCAGCAAACAGAACAGATGAAGTCAAAAGTTAGCACAAAGGGACAAACACTGAATACAAATGAGAACGGACAAGAGACATTTACTGAACATGACAGAACCAAAAGTAATGAAGATGTCAGTCTTCAGGAAGAGGCCAAATCCAGTGCTGTTGGTGATACACAAAATGATAATCAAACAATGCAGAATGTGGATCCTCCAAAGATCAAACCAACTAGAGTGTGGCAAAGTTCAAAGCATAAGGTACATGAAAGTTCAGTCTTCATTTTGCTGAGGTTGCATTAATTTGTTTTGTGTTAAATATTTGAAACAAAACATTTTTATAACTATTTCATTAAATAGTTGTTTGTAAATGTATGGTCTAGTACACAAATTGAAAAGTAGACATTAATGTTAGTAGTCCATAACATATATCATATATAACATTGTTGCTGAATTATTGGTGAAAAATATGTGTATCAAACACAAACTAGATTATGATCAGCAATTTAAGCAAATATGTTGAATAGTGTGAGATTGACAAGAAGCTGCAGTATGAAGCTACAATTTTGAACACTTTATGCTCTATCCATACTCATTTCAGACAACGGAGATTTTTAGCCTTGAGTTAATGTCTGATATTATCGGTTTTATTTTCAGTTGACAAATATTTGATTTAACTTTGTTTTTCTTTCAGCATAACATCCCTTTCAAACTGCAGCGAAAGATGGAGTTAAATAGAAAAGTGCAGTCATTTTTGCAAGAAATAAGGAAGGTTAGAAATGTGTGTATGCATTTTTCACATGCTCTGTCCTCAGAGTTTATTTAATCCAACAATTTTAAAAATTTATTGAAATGTTAATTATGAAGGTTTTAAACATTGGGAACAGTGGTATAATATACCGATAGCAGCATAAATGTTGATTAAATTTATCAAATATTGAGATATATTTGTTCTAAAAATAATACCACACTTTCTCATCATTAAACAACACCTTTTCTATCACACTTTTTTCCCTCGATCTATACACGATACTTTCTCCTTTTCTGTTTTTTTGCTGTCTTTGTCCCCAGATAACAACCAGAAAAGTCTTATTTTTATATATAAATATATTCTTGTACATATAGTCAATATAGTAAATGTAAATAATAGTAGCATAATAAAGTTTTTTTTAAATCATTTGTGAAATAGTGAGCTTGGGGCCCCCCAACACCGACACTGTCAAATTCTGCTTCTTGGCATAATAAACTTTTCTAATTTAAAAAACAAAACAAAAACACCAAAAAAAAACCTATTCCCCCCCAACTGTATCAGCTGCCATGCTGATGGTTGGGTAGGTAAGGCACTGGACTTGCCAATAACGTATGATTGAGCCTAATTTTATAGAAGCTCTATTTTACTGGAATGTTTCTGCATTGGCTTTTAAAGCTCCTAATATTTTAACTTGAACGACTGCCAGAAGTCCCTAACAAGCATCAATCCCTTTCTGGGTTGGGTCCAAATATTTATATTAATATTAAGCTGTGCAATGCCGTTCACTATTTCGTTCCTGATATTGCTTAGTTATGTATAGTTAATGCTTGTTAGTGGTTTATTTATAACTATTTACATATACATTACATTTGTTAACAGTTTTGATGAAATGATCGCTAGAAAGTAACCTAAATATGCAACATCATATGACTCTAGCAGGTAACAGATCATAACTGATTATCCTTGCGTAGCAATAAGTATTTTGTTTTCTTTTTCAGACAGAAATTGTCAACTTAGAAGATCGGGGATCATCATAGCTAGAGTAAATGAGAAGAACCTAAATTGATAAAAGAGCAGGCCTAATGGGTTGTGGTTATTTCCCATCACCTGTATTAATTGATATAATTTAATCTTTCATATTATCAAACCCAACAAAACAAACACATTTTTCTTAAAGTTATATATACATTAAAATGTTCTTTTCTTTGTTTTTAATACAGTATTATGGATGAAAATTAAACAATGACTCATTCCTTTTCTGAGATTTCCAAAAACAGCAATTTTTTTTATTTTTAATGTTGCATTTGATATGAAAAACAGCTAATGTCTCATATTCATTTTCAAAATATTTTTTCTTGGATACATATTGCAAACTGTGTAAGATGTGTGATATTTTTCTTCAAAAATTACAATAAGTAGAATTTTTAAAATTAACTGATTTCTTCCTAATTTATTTATGTGCTTACAGAGAAATTGGAAATGAATTTGCTAAAAAGAATGGACTATTGTAAAGTGCAAATACTGTTTGGGTAAAGCACCGACCATTTTTAATAATTAGTGTGAAGACCATCCCACACTATTGCAAAGTGTCAACAGTGAAGTGCCAGTTAACTCCCACATTGAAACAATGCATCAAGGGACAGTTGATTAGAAAACAGTTTTCCAGAAAGAGTTTCACAATGTTCAACTTATTTTATTATTTTATTTTTGCATAAATGTTTTCCAAAGTTTCTTGATAGACTACTAGCATTTTCCATGGTTGGTAGTCACTATCTAAATATTAGAAATTTTGGAATCATTAATGGTATATATATGAGGTTGTTTCTGCACTTCAGCATTTCCAAAGAAATTCTTGTTTGTGTGTTGTTCAGTATTGTTGTTCAGTAATTAAAACATTAAATGGTTTTGGGGAAATCTAAATATTAAGACTTCATAAGTGGAAATTTATTGAAGCAGGAAGCAGCAAATACCATGTTTAAACATTGATTGATGTTTAGGATTCTTTAGGATGGATATTTTGCTGTTCATGTGCTCTTATGGAGCATCTTGGAAGTTGGAAATATTATTTTACAGTCACTGTTCGTTAGATATATTTTATTTTAACCAGTTTGTAAAATCCTAAAAGACTGGTACACTAGTAATTTCTTTGTATTAATGTGATGTTATGCTTGGCATTTAGTAGATGCTACAATGTTTTATGTACTTGAAATATTGAAAATGATAACTTTGTTTCTAGTCATATCTTGCCAAAACAGATTGTTTTTATTGTTATAGCAATAGCATTTTTTGTGCTGTATCATATTGTCAAATGCCCAGATGCTCATGTTTACTTTGAATGTTAATACAAATAGTTTAATAGTCATTTTTTTGAAAACAGAATCCTATTTGCATTTTTGTGATACGTTGATATTGACACTCAATAACCAAAGTGGGTTTTTTGTTGTTGTGCACAGTAGTAAGAATTGTAATAACCTATGTATTCAATAGGTTCTATAGTTTGTTCCTTCGCTTTTTCATTTAACTGTTCATGCACACATTAATTAATTCATTCACACTCACATGTCCGTCCATCCATCCATCCATCCATCCATCCATCCATCCATCCATCCATCCATCCATCCATTTAAGATAACAAATCATAAAAGTACAATAACAAATCTTCCAGTATATGTATTGTGTACTTTAATTATAAATTAGATTATTTTTCTGTTATTTAATTTAATTACAAATTATAGCATAAAGTTATATTAAGTAATAATTAAAAAAAATTATTCTGAATTCTTCCTGTCTATCCAGCTATCTCTGTCCATTCTTTTGTAAATCCTACAATTATTGTTGTGATAACTTCATTAACTGTTACAGGTTTGTGTGTGACTATGTTGATCACTTTTGCACATAATTCAAGTGTATTTAACGTTGTTATTCCTGTCAACTTTATTTTAAAACTCATGACTTAAAGATATTCTGATCAAAAAAATGTGGGTATGTTTTTTCCACTACTCGTAAATTTCTAGACAAAACCCTGCTTAATGAATCTTTAGATGTGCTCTGATATGATGTTCTTAAATTAAACATTTGGTGATAGTATGGTGATATCTGAAAAAAAGCCATAAGACCAATTGTTTTTTTTGGATAACAGATTTTTGAAGCCAAATTTCCAAGTCGCTGGATGAAATAAAAATAAAAATTGTTATCACTTGTGTTGAATTGCAAAAACACTCAAAAGAAACATTGGCTATTATGGTGGGGGAGGGGTTAGGGGTTGTCTCCAGATATTTTGGTTGTGAATTTTTGTTTTATTCCTACAGAATTTTAGTTTGCTAACGTTTTATGTTCTGTTAGAATTGTTAGGTTTTTTTTGTAATTAATGTTTCATGACTGATATATCAGAGTGTAGTATGTCGTCTTGTCAGGGGAAAGAAACTATGTGTAAACCATGTTGATGGTAGATAACAAAAAAAGCAGAGACTAGTGGCACTAGAGTGATTTTTTGTAAACTATTTTAAATCTAGTAATTTATGATTCAAATTCTGCAAAAGTATCATTAAATGAATATTCTCTCACTAATTTTTTTTTAAAGATGTGTTAAATGTTTTTTACTAGTATAAAAAAATTATTATTCTGCAAGGTGATCACTTCATGGTTGCCTGTTTCAGTTTATTCATTATTTTTGCCAAAGTTATTCAGCTGTCACGACAAAAAGATTGTGTTCAGTAGATGCTTGTTTTCCACGAGTTATATCAAAATTATAAGTTTGAATAATTCACCATCATTTTTAATTTGAGATTTTTCTCTTCCTCATTTTCATTAAAGATTATTCATCCACATTTTCCATTAAGGCTCCAATACCATTTCATCTTATTTACGAATTGAGCTTTCACCATGACAATCAGTTGTGTCAATAAAGCTTCTACATAATGATGGGCATTTATCACAGAGGTTACACTATTTACGAATTGAGCTTTCACCATGACAATCAGTTGTGTCAATAAAGCTTCTCCTACATAATGATGGGCATTTATCACAGAGGTTACACTATTAGTCTAGGCTGGTAGGTACTGGGATCAAATCTCAGTTGAGGCATGGGATTTTTAATCTCCATATCTGCTCTAACCCAGAGTGAGTGCACAGCAAGGCTCCATGGTTAAATGTACACCACTTAATCCACCAGTGGTCCACAGATTTATCAAAGCCGGTGGTTTATGTTATCCTGTCTGGGATAGTGCAAATAAAAGATTCCTTGCTGCTCTCAATAGTTGCATTAGGGTTTTCATCTCTCCTACTAACACTAATGTCAGTCCTGAACAGACACATGGGAAGCTGTGTATGCAGGACATCATTTTAGAACCTTAATTGGATATAAGCCTGAAAATAAGTAGAAACAACAACAATAGATCTTCAATGATGTTTTAGCCCATTGGCACTTGATGTTCATCAGTATGTGTTCCACTGTGGTGCTTGTTTATCACAGTCAGGCTAGAATGATCATGTGTTCCAACAGGACTTGCACTATGGTAATTTCACTCCATAGGGTTTCCACTATGATTGTCATTTGTTTAGCTTTCTCACATAAGTTACATGTTTATAATAGAAATCTGTTTCATTTTTTAAATATAACTACTGTTGAGTCATTGGTTTTAATTTAATAGCTGGATATTTCATGTTTGCATCTGCATTGAATATGATGTTATTTATTTTGTAATATATATTTTTTTATTTTGCGATTTTGTTTTCTGTTTGTGATCTTATAGGCAATTAAAATGGTTTGCAAATATCATTATCATGTGATACCTGTGCATCTGATGCACAGATTTTGTTCTAGTCAGGGGCATAAGCCATACATGCTCTAGCATTGAACGGGTGGGAATTTATTTTTTGACATTTACATGTATTTTGTCATGACAAAAGAAATAAAATTATTTTTCTGTTTATAACCAACGTATTGTTATTTTTTACAAAACATTTGTTGATTTGATGTCACTATGCCGAGTATCACAGAACAGTACGTTTAAGATGTTTATAAATGAATATATTGAACGATCCACTTTTCTTCAAATTTAATAGAAGAAGAGATGGGGGTTGGTATTGAATAGTATTCCAATAAAATTTATTGACAAATTTTAATTTTTTTTACACATCTGTGTTAAATAGAACTGTTGCCTCCCTCATCCCCTCCACCGACTCGTACTCTTCCCGTGAGCTAATTTTGCATTTTTACAATGTATTTTTTAAATTGTTGTTTAAAAAGAAAGAAGAAGCTATTATGAACCAAAACCTTGTAGGTCTTTAATAATAAAATTTTTAAATTAAAAATTCGCGCGTTATTTTGTCACGTGGCAAATGGCAGTCACATGATGAGACAAAATGGCGCTGTCGGGTGTACAGATTTTGTTGATGATTGGTATGCTTTTAACAGGAAGCATAAACACACTAAGTAAAAAGGCACAGAATGATTGTGTGTAAGTTTTATATGACCCCGTTAATGAATGTAAAAATAGCGCTGGTTTTAGGATATAGATTGTTAATTAGGCTTACTTACGAACTGTTTTGTTCGTTTCTAATGAAACTTCAAAATGATGAAAATCATAAAAATGTCTGATCATGATAGAATGTGTATCGATTCCACGAATGCTGGGCGTAAAAGGGATATTCAACTGTTAGATACAACACGATTCTTGTCAAATAGAATTAATAAGCACGTAGCATTTTCCCCGTTTAGGAAAATTCGTTTGAGTAATAACATTCATTGTAAAGTAAAAATAAAGTTTGTTTTATTTAACGATGCCTCTAGAGCACATTGATTTTTATCTTATCATAGGCTATTGGACGTCATTCATATGGTCATTCTGACATGTATTTAAAGAAATCCTGCTGCTGCCACATAGAGTACTCTTTTCGATAAGCAGCAAGGCCAAGGGTCCACAGACAGGACATCACATACCACAGCCTTTGATAAACCAGCTATGGACCACTGGTTGGAATGGAAAAAAAGCCCAAACTGCAAATGTGTCCACTGAGAAGGATTGATCCAATGACTGACTGGTTCACAGGCGGACACGCTACCGTTTGAGCTACATCCCACTCCCTAACATTCAATGATTCATTGTTTGAAAAAATTAAGTAAAGTTTGTTTTATTTAACTATGCCTCTAGAGCACATTTAATTTTATCATCGGCTATTGGACATCAATCATATGTTCATTCTGACATATTTTATTTTAAGAAAACCAGCTACTGCCATGGGCTACTTTTTCTGATAAGCAGGAAAAGTAATTTATATGCATCGTCCCACAAATGGGACAGCTCATACCATGGCCTTTCATTAACCCGTTGTGGGCCACTGGTTGGAATGGAACATAGCTGAAATTGCAATTGGGTCCACTGAGAAGGATCAATCCGATGACCGACCGCTTCACAGGCAGATATGCTACTTTAGAAAAAGTTAATTAAGAAAATAATTGTGGTTACTTGTTAGGCAGTGTGAGTCAGTCGAGGTTAGGATTACTATTTAGAATAATATAAGTGGGAAACATTTGTAAGTCTTTTCATAATCTGATTAAAGTTGGTAATTTCCAGCAAGACTGTTGGACAATTCGACCATGATATATTTTGTCCACATTTCATATTATATAAAATACATACAGTACCGGATTAACCATTAGGCAGACACGGCATGTGCCTTAGGGCCAGCCAAAAATTCAGGCCACAAAAATGGACAAATATTTGTCTTTTTTTGTATTAAATATTTTGTTCATGAATCTGTTCATCTTTTGTCTGGGGTCCATACTCTAAAATTTTAAAATATGCCATACCAGTCTTAATACAAACATTTCATCCACTAAGTACAGATGACTCGTCCACACTTTGTTTTGCAAGCGAAACAGTTCAGTTAATATTGTAAAGGAAAAGCTTGTTTATAATCACAACTTAACATACCGAAACAAATGAGGTACAAGATACATTTGTATGAGATTTTTTTTGTAATAGACATTCAAAATACATTTCATTTTTCCACTTATACAGCAGAATGTACATGGATGAACTGCACGATAAAGACAAAACAACAAAAATTAATTAATTAAAAAATAACTACTAAACAAATAAGCAAGTACATTGAAATACAGTTTCTACAACTTCAAATAAAAGGTAATTTATTATTATGGGGTAAAAATCTAGTGTGCAATTTGTTCAAACTCATTTGTTTTAGTTGTGGACAAGATATACCATAAATTGGCCCAAAACTCCCCAAATAAGGATGAATTTCCCATTGATAATTTTGGGCTATGGATGAATCTGGGAATACATTTTTTATGGACGAACAGATGATAACATATGTTCACACATCATTAACATAAAATCATGCACATGGTCAAAATATACTATTGCTTCAGACATGATTTCAGTGAGTGTCAAATATTAAGAATGTCTACATTAAAATATTTTGAAAACTTCCTGACTGAATTTCAGAAAGACTGTTTTAAAATCTATTTGTATTGAGCATACCTTAGAGATCTGAAAAAATTACAGTATGTAAATCTGTATCTAATTCTGTTTTAAATGATTTTAAGAACAGAGTGAAGATTACTTGACAGTTTAGAGAAAAAATTCACAAAAAGATTGAGGTACATGCATGGAATGTTTGCAGTTTTAAAATGTGTTTCTGTCTGTATATGAAAAGGAATTGGACTGCCCTTTAGGTGGATGATTGTAATCTCGGAATTGGTCTTTGTTTTCAGGGTTGAGGGTTATCCAGACAAAAGTTCTAACAGCACAACTAAACCTCATGACTTTGATCACCCCTGGTTTCAGACTTGGATCATGTTTATTGGTACTATGCTTCTGACAATGAAAAAACATGAATATGAAATAAAAATAACATTTTTCTTTTAGATTTTTAAAAATCTTTACATTACATAAGAAACTACAACATTTTTTGTAAAATCTAAACTGTAAAAAATATTTTAGAAAGTAAGTATTACTGTTTGGTACAATGAATGGATATTTAGTTTTCTGCCCCTTCCACCTTCCTGTCATTATTTTGAAAATATCAACAACATAAAATTGATATGGCAATTTTCATTTTAGAGAAAACAAATCCACATAACAAGTAATAAAATAAAAAAGGCCTTAGCGTCTGTTATGATTGTTACAAATTTAGCTGTATATTCTGTTTATTCAAGTAAGATAAATTTGTTCATTCTTTGGAAATAAAACTCACTAACTGTAAAGTATTTTTATTTCAGGAGAAATGTGCTGTTTGATAGGAATTACTGTGGCTAGACGAAAAGAAAGACAAGAACATTTTAAAAAAGTATAAAATATACAAATTTCATCAGTAATTATATCCATTGACTTCAGTTTTTATCTTTGATGTATGCCATTTTTAATTTTTGTACTTATATCTTATTCCTTTTCTGTTAGGTGTTTTGTGTCTCGATCACGTTTAACAGTAAACATTCTAGATTGTGTTAATTATTAATAATAGTTCTTACTAGTTTTATATTTTATACAAGTAGTATTCTTGTTTGTTTATATACTACACCATTATATTTATTTGTGTATCTTTTATATGCTCATGTAAATATTTATATATTTTATTAATTGTAAATTATCATGTTGAAAAAATAAAACAGTTAAAAAAATTCTTGCTCTGTTTTGTATTGAATAATCAACTATTGGTTTAATGATTCCCCCCCACCTCCCCTCCTGGTACAAAATAAGCATTGGCTGTTGGGGGTCTGTTGAACAATCAGACACAATTTCAATATAGTGTCAAGTTAAAGGTATATTTATTTGATGTTTCAGGAAGCTCTGGCAAGGGAGCAGGAAGGTGAAACACTGGAACCACTTGTACAAAAACGGTTTGTATTTGTATAAATAATCCCTACACATATTACAAAAGTGTTAAGGAGTCATTCATATTATTATCTTCATTTTCCTATTCGTATGAAGAGTAAACACTTTTGACCACTTCACCCCCAAATTAGAATACATAAAAATTTGATTCTTTCAGAATTTCATTCTTGAACATGATGTAATTTTAATGATTAATTTAAATTCATGCACTGACCTTGACCCTCATGCAATGCCCACAGTGTTTTGTTTATATTTCAGAGTGTTTCAGCTCATATTTCTAATACCAACACTCTGTGATTTGGTAGGAACGTCACTTGCAGGTATTGTTACATAACACACTTTTTATAAATATCAAGCTCTTATTGAGGATTAATAAAACTTAATGAACCAGGGTGTTTAGACCTTTGTGTAATAGAATCACAAAATATATAGCAGGAATGTCATGGACTTGATATTTAAATATCCTATTTTTTTGTTACTAAAAATAACACAAATAATTCTTGTACATTAAAACTCAAAAGTGTAATTTGAGAAGGTTATTCTTACTGCATTGAATATGCTACAAATTGGTTATCTCTCTTTATTGATAACTAATCTAACCACTGATGATGTCAATCCATTTTTTTAAAGATTTACCTTTAAATGGACAAAAATTATTCTATAAATGAACAAATGATAAATGGGTTACGCAAAACTAGATTTACGTGAATAATCATTTCATTCACACAGTTTTCAGATACCTGGGTTACACAGTTCTCTCTTTTGTGTAAAAAGCTGTCATGTCAGAAGCACAATTCTAGTGTCATGTGTTATCTAACTGTTCAAAACTCACTAACTCCAATTTTCATGTTACTTCAGTTTAAGCAAAAACAATAAATTACAATTCCCTATGCATGCATAAGACCCTATATGACAAAACCAGATGAGATTTTGTGTAACAGTGTTATTTGTGGGCTGTTATGAGTAAAATATACCAAACTTTCAGTTTATGTTGTTATTTCCATTTATCTAAATTGTTTTTTTAAACACTTTTCAGTACTTGACTATTGAAATTCTGTGCTTTTCGTTTTGCAGGTATTGGACTTATCTATGTGGATGCCTCGGTCTGGCAGATGCTGCGTGGATCCATCATTATTTTTGCTGGCATCCTGTCTGTATGTTTTTAAATAGCATTTTTTTACTGATTGTTACCTTCTCAGTATTAGTCTGAGTGAAATGTAGCTCATTGATATACTACCCAGCTCAGGTCCAGTGGGTTGTCTGACTGATCAGTGGACCAACACATTTAGCAGTGGTTGAATGCTGTGATACATACTGTTTTTAACTGTACATGAAAAAACAAACCTCTTGCTGCTGGTTCAAAAGAATAGCATAGACAATTTGTAACAAATACTACATGTTTAAAACCTAACAGTGGATGATTAATCATTCATTGTCATTCTCTCTGTCTTTCATGCTTTCTCTCTGTCGGTTTCGGTCTCTTTGTTTCTGTCCTGTCTGAGCGTCATTCTCTGTCTGTCTGCCACATTTTCTTTCACTTTTTTTTTTATTTCAGGCATATTTATTTTTAAAGTAGTGATCCCAACAATTAAGTAATTTAATATATTTATATAAAACCAGGAATCCTGAGCAGAAATCTAGTAATATTATCTAAAGATTTTCTTCTGAAACTCACCAATTTTGAAAACCTGTAATTGCTTCTTTTGTTTTTTTGTCTGAGGAACTATGAGTTTCTGGAGTGGTTTAATCCTAAGGTTATATTTTTAGAAAATATTTTTGAAAAGAAAACTGAAGGCTGTTCATTGGATAGGAATGATAGTTACGATGGTTGGCTTGGTACTGGTTGGATGCTCTAGTGTCTTCAAGAGTCGAAGTAGTAAGGGTGCCTCACAAATGTTGCTAGGTAATGTGACTGCATGCTCTTACAATAAAGTAGTTATTGAAAATCATAATGTGTGAACATCTTTTTCATGAAGAACGTTTGTTTGAGTCGGCATAGGGAACAATGGATAACAATTTTAAATTAATAAAATGTTAGTAATTTTATCTTAGTTTAAGTATAACTTAGAATTTAACCAAATTTCCTACTTTAAAAAAAAAATCAAAATGTTAATTAAATTCAAAGACAAACTTGTCATTTTTGTTCTTTCAAAAATGTATCTTTTCTCCTTTGTTGACAGAAGTTTTTTTTTTTTTATAAAAGTTGGAGTATAATAATTTTATCTGTATCTTTGTGGTGTAATAATATTTATAAACACATATCACTATTATAAATTCAGGTATCGCCCTCATTGTTGGAAGCCAACTGGTTAGTGCGAGTCAAATGGTAATTGAAGAGTTATTTCTGAAAAAGAGGAATTTTCACCCACTGCAAGTTGTTGGAATGGAAGGCACATTTGGATTTCTCTCGATGACTTTTGTAAGTTTGTTTATAATGTACAGTGTTGGGACAGATATGCCTATATAGGATTGACATACACCATTACCAAAGGATTCCTGACAATAATTACAGTGCAATGCACAGAAGCAGGGACATCATCAGGGTCTTCGTGAGCCCAAAATTGTGGACATGAGTATGCAATGGCAGTGCTTTAGCTAGGAATGTTTGTTTGGGGAGAGGGAAGATAAATTCTTGGAATGGATGAGTACCAAAGGCATGGGGGTCTGGGGGTATGTTCTCCTAAGAAATTTTGAATCTTGAGGCTCTGAAATGCCATTTTAGTGAGGTTACATATTTAAAATGTCCATATCGGTAAACAGTAAATTGTCATGTTATTTGTGTTTAAACTTAAAACGGGCATTCAGTAGTCAAAGGGAGTCATAGGAAAATTTACTCTGTCTACCAAAAACTCCTCAAACAGTAAAAAAGTGTATTTTCTTTTAAGTTTGTTTCTATTATTGTTTACCACCTATTGAGTTACACAGTTCATGTGTTCAGCATAAAATGTTTGCAAAATACAATGTTTATTTTAAAACATAACTATATTTAATTCCTTAGATTTTGCAAAATGTAAATAATGGATATTATTAGTTGCTGTTTGCTGGCAATATCTGTGTCCTTGCTACAAATCAAAAAAACATCTTTGAGACCATAGTGGTTTCAAATTCTATATATTTAACATCTAATATTTCAAATTCTATATTTTGGACAAATGTTTCAGATTCTAATATGTTTGACATGTAATATTTCAAATTCTATATTTTGATATCTAATATTTCTGATTCTCATGTTTAACAACTAATATTTCAAATTCTATATTTTAGATGTCTAATAGTTCTAATACTACATGTTTGACATCTAATATTTCAAATTCTATATTTTTTATGGCTGATATTTCTAATTATACGTTTGACATTAATATTTCAAATTCTATATTTTTGATATCAATTATTTCTAATTATAAATGTTTGACATCTAACAGGAAAAATAATTACTGATTAAATAATGTGTTGCAGTTTTATGAAGAAAATACTGGAAAGAAATTGCAATTCTTAACTTTAACCACTGTGAATGTAACTACTGTTCATATGCATTACACACATTTAATTTCATGTGCAGCTACAATATCCTTAACCCAGTAACATGTAATACTAATGATGGAGAGTGATATGTAGGCCTACATAAAAACAGTACATATTAGCCTATCTTTTCTCTGCATTGTTGCTGTCAATTAAAGGTGATTGTATGGTTGTATATAGTCAAATGCAATGATATGCTACATCAATTTCTCCTCTAAGAGAAATATAAAAACAAAATACCGTTGATAGCATTCATGCTACTTAAATGATAGTTTATTCTGTTTTCTTAATTAGTGATTACTGGTTGGAGTAGTTTCCCTTACAGGTAGTCTAATCCATGAGTACATGCAGATACACCACAAAGCATTGTGTTGCTGATAATGGGGGGCATTTCTAATACAGGAATTGCCCCTGAATGTGTGAATGTTGCTATTTGCCATGACAATGAATGTTGAATGTAATTATCTATTTCTTGTTAGATTTTGCTTGAGATCATTTCACCATGTTTTAATGTTGACCATCATATTTTAAAATTTGTTCTGTCATAATTCTTTCAATTCTGGTCAGCTATTCCATTTGAATTATCCCCTTTTATTGAGTAAAATTAAAGTTATATTTTGTAGGCCTCGACACTGGATTGGTTGAAAACACGGCAATTAACTCTAATCATACTTACATGTTTAATACAAGTCAAGGGCCAAATGTTGTACATATCCAGTATCTCATTCAATTGTTCTTCCATTATTCAGTCATGGAAAAATCCAATTTAAAATGAATGCTTTAGTCAAACTCCCTGATGGGTTAAATAATGTTTGGAGCACCAAGTGGGTTCAAGCCAACAAGATTTAATTGTAGCAGTCTTGTTTTTGGTGTAGATATAAATTTTACTATTCTAATGATATAATAGTTGACAGACATATGATTATTTAAGAAATGACCATATAAGTATTTTTTTCTTTTTATGAACTAAAAGATTTTTATTTAAAGTACTCTGTCTTTAAAACTATCTAAGAATAATAATAAAAAGTTAAACATAAAGTTTAAAAGTCTACACACATTACTCTTTGTCAAATAAAAGTTTACTCAGAGGAATGAAATAAAATTACAATTACAGGTGTTAAAACAGATGAATATTTTTATTTGCTACCTTTTTGTCTAATGTACTATAAAATTACAGTTGTTACAATATATTGTAATTTAGTGAATATTTATTTTCAGGCTGTTCTTCCTGCTATGTACTTCATTCCTGGTCCCCAGGTGAACAACAGCTATGAGAACAGTTTAGATGCCATCTACCAGATTGTAAACAGCGGCAAACTGCTGGCATTCTCTGTGCTGTATCTCATATCTATAGCATTCTACAATTACTTTGGATTGGCTGTAACAAAGTCTCTGACAGGTCTTGTGTTATTTCACTTTTATAAAGCAACTTTTGATTGGCTGTATTTAGTAAAAAGAGGAGGGACATGATGCAGTTGTTACATTTTTTAAATGTATAATTATTTATCCACTATTATAGTATTAAGTACTTTTGGTAAATTTCATTTAATATCCTTTGTAACAGTTCTGATTGGTCAAACTGTCCAGGGTAGATTCTGATGATCTATTTGAGATTGCATGGCCAATAATTTTCAATGTGTAAACACAGAAAAAAGATCAACAAGAAAAGTGTGAATTGGTGTGGGGGGTTTAGCATATCTTCCAGGCACTCACCCAGGATCTGCCCTTTTATATTATGGAAAGATGTTGTGAATGACAGATAGCAGTGAATTATGGTATCCAGAAAGCATTGTTGTCTTAAGTTAGTTCTCATCCTGTTGTCTGAAAATACTTTTAGATTTAATGTTTTTAGGTGGTGTTTTTTAAAACTCTGCCTTAATGTATTGTGGTGTCATTTTAAAAATGTCAACTTGCCAGTAAATGAAATGTCACTAATATTTTATTGTATGTATTAATTCTTATGTTTTTAATTTTAATTTATACATTTTAATTTTATTTAACATATATTTTATAAAGTATGTATTTTTATTTAATATGTATTTATTTTGTATTTGATTTAATATGTGTTTATTTTGTGTTGCAGCTGTCCATAGAACACTAATTGATGCCTGTAGAACTATTGTCGTCTGGGTAGTAGATCTTTTGGTATTTTATGCTATTGACAAGGTAACTTTTTTCTGTAAACGATATATTTAAATCTAAATGATATAGCAAAGTGTTTAAAAAAATATTATCATCCCTAAAAGTAATATTATAATTGAAGAGTGTTTTCACAAAAGTCACTAAGTCCAGGTGCATGTGATGTCATTTGAACTAAAACCATGTTTTACAATTCCCAGTGCATATATAAAACACTATTTTACAAAATTCAGAAGACTGTTTTGTATTGCAGTGTTGGGTTTCATTCTTTGATTTGCTGTTATGTTTAACTCATTTTAATGATCAGTTTGCTTGTCAAATTATTTACACTCTTACTATTATGTTATATTATATATTATGTTCTCTGATAACAAGAGTTAGTATCTCAATGAATGCTCTTAAGAGCTGAACACTACAAACATGTTTAGGCTAGCTTAATTTATTACAGAGTAACATTTTTATTTCAGCAATTTGGAGAACCATTTGATAAAAGTTATGGACTTTTACAAGGTACAGTATTTTGTCTCTAATTTTGAAAAATTATATATAATTATAAATAAAAATTATATAATATATTATACCAAGGGAATTTAATGAATGCATATGCACTAACACCCCACAAATGAAAAAATCATTAGAGGAAACCTGTGATTACCAAATAAGCTGCTCTTTCCGATTAGGAGCAAGGCATATTTTATATGTGCTTTTAGTATAAACCATTTTGGAACATGGTCATTATAGTTATTGTGTTTATTTGTCTGTGATATCAAATATAAAAAAACAAAACTACATTAGTCTTTTAGGGTATTTCATAAAAATTACATTTTATTCAAAGGATATGGAAGAAAAGTAATTATTTTTTATATATTGATGTGAGAAAAGGCCTCTCCTCCCTCGGGTACTTAATTTGATGTCAGGAACTTTGGTTGAATATCCTTATCCAAAACCAGTACGTAAGAATTATTCTTTTTTAATTAAATTGTCCCATTACTGACAGTTTATCAGTTAATTGTTTCTAAATGTTAATTAGAAACCAGTATAATTTTACATCTAGATTATTCCCTGCATCTATTAAGTTGAAAAATAATAGAGTTTCATAATGACTTCATGTTTTCCGACAATTTCTAATTGTTGTTTCACTTGTTCATTTTATTAAGCAACTTAGAGACACTATATCCAGTTAATGAATTGTTTATTTTGCAGTGGACGGGTTTCTCTTTCTGCTTATTGGTACAGCTTTATACAACCAACTGGTGGACTTTCCTTGGATTCCATGGCTGAGGAAAGAAAAAGAACTGCAACCAGTTGACAGCACTGTGACTATTTCCCCACCTGGACAAATACAGAATTCGAAAATTGAGGAATCCTATTCTTCTTTTGATGAACATTCACACCTTGTAGACCATGATGAAAATAGGCGATCATACACATAAGTCATAATCAGTTTCAGTGGCAATATCCACTAAGTAACCATCTGTCTTCACAGACTATTTATTTTGGTTATTCTAACCAAATCTCATATGTAGTGCAATATGACTCTTCATGTATTAAAGAACTATATTTCTTTTTTCCCTAGATCATCTAATGTAATCAAACCTGTATTTAGCAGCCACCTGTCTGAAGGGACCATATTTCTTCTTTGTTAGAAGTAATGTCATTTTCAATGTCTTTCTCAAGTTGGACCAAAATCCAAAATATAACCACGTGGTACGTAAACGAATACTTATTATGAATGGTGAAATGTTGACAAATGTCATTGTTGAAATGTCAATCTCCACAAGTTAAACATTAATATTTAGGGTAGGAGATATTGTATTATATGTTCTCTGTGATGGTTATCATTTCACAGACAAACGTGCTCAAAATATTCATGTTTTAGTTCTAGTGTAATAAAAGGATTCATTTGGGTGTATTATATGTTCTCTGTGATGGGTATCATTTTACTGAAAAAAACACAAACATGTTGTGTGTCTGTTGTTTTAAAGGCAGTCGTGTTGACTTGCTCATGTGAACAGAAGTTGTATAATTATATGTTTTGATCAAATCTACCATTATTTAAAGATACATTGTTTGCTAAACTTACCTTTGTAAAGATGTTTCTATTATTATTTATACTTGTCCGTGGATGATAAATAAATGAAGAAAATTGAATGACCAACGGAATATTTAATCACCTTAATCTAGACTTACTTGAATGCAGTCTGTGATATAGTTAGCTGTTGTATTCATTTATTTTGGAGATCAGTATAAAAAAAATATATATAAAAAATTCTACAAAATGTCATGTATGTATATTTTCTGTTTGAATTTTGACAAACCTGCTCAAAATATTCATGTTTTAGTTCTAGTGTAATAAAAGGATTCGTTTGGGTGTATTATATAACATGTTTTGATATATTTTCATGATTGATAAAACATGGCCGAACTAGATCAATAGCCTATTAGATAAAATTTGTTATTTTAAAACATGTTTATATTGTAATGCAATGTCATGTCGTTATTTTATAATATTTTTAATGAATAAAGTATTTTTATCTTCCTCATTATTATTTTATTTGCATTAAAATTTAATTCCTTTTTGTATTTTTGAATTGTTTCAAATCATGTACACATAACCAACAAAGCCAATCAGAAAGATGGTTATTTGACTGTCCCAACAAGATAACTTAAAGTTTGTTTTATTTAACGATGCCTCTTGTCTAGAGAACATTGATTTTTATCTTATCATAAATAGCAAGGGGTCTTTTATATGCTCCATCCCTTAGACAGGACAGCACATACCATGACCTTTGATGAACCAGTTGTGGACCACTGGTTGGAACAGAAAATAGCCCAAACTGCAAATGGGTCCACTGAGATGGATCGATCCGACGACTGACCGTTTGACAGGCAGTCCAACATGGCCATTGGCCTGTGTTTATAAAACCTGAATTTAGCTATACACAGTGACTGAAGACTTGATAGAAATGTTTGCAAGATACAAGTCCCGACTTTATTAAAGTCATGGTCAAGAATTATAAAATAAAGTTTTATAATCAGGGACCGTGGTATACAGTCAGGTATGATATCAATTACACTTGTTTTCTTCTGGTATTGTCCGCTTTCAAAAAAAAATTAAAATGTATATACATAAGAAAACAAAAACATTTCATTTGTCAACAATATCTCATCACTAGACAATAGTATGAGAACGTCTAGTAAAACATTTAGTCCATCAGCTAGTGGGTTGTATGGCTCACTTAAGGGGAACAAACGAAACTTGTATAATCTTAATTTTTACTATTAGGCATCATAAAAATGTATGATAGCAAGGATAGAACGGTAGCTTTCACTTTGTAAATCGAATTTTAAATGTGCCCCCCTCCCCGAAAAAAGCGTATGGTTATACAACCATGAAATTTGACAGGAATGATCACATTAGGTCATTCTTCAAATTGAATCAGTGAGTGATTGGAAATTCCAATATGGCTGCCATTTTCCAAGATAGCTGCCAAATTATCCAACTAAAGTCCAGTTTCGACATATATTTTGATAGTGTTACCTCATTTAAGTGATGTCAGTTCCAGTTATATATATTTAAGGGTATGCTGAAGCCAGTTCTGATATTTAATGTACTATGAAATGTTTACCATGTTTTTAAATGGTCACCATATTTCTAGGAATGTCTATTTTCAATACTCTAATGACGGACTACATGCATATATTAGTCCCCTACCCCATGATCCTTCATGAGTGGAACTATTTCGATCAGGGGATTTTCAGAAGTGATATTAGCGATGTCACAAGAGAAAAAAAGAATTCTGCCATTTTTCAAGATAGCCCCCAATCAACAGTATCTCAAGTGCTAGCCAACATAGAATAATAATCTTGGTTTCTATTCCTATATTTTCATGGTCAAGGAATCTAATAAAGCCATTACTTACCTTAATAGACTATTACTGTCAACCATGTTATCAAGATGGCCACCGACACTCTGTAAATCGAATTTTAAATATACTCCTCATACACTCTTTTTAGTCGCCATCTTGGATTTCTAAAAACACAACTTTTAAAATGTTATTCTTTCTTAAATGCATACACTTTTTTCCTAGATGTACATTTGAAATAAAATGTATCTGAGATATTATTTCAGCAATATACCACAAATCAAAGTAGATAACTAGGTCCACAATTCAGTCTAGAGCTCGTCTGAGAACAGAAGCGCACGATCGTATAGCGCCCTTCTTCACTGCTGTCACTTGTGCATAGGATCTATTACAATCAACAATATCTCAAGTACTAGCCAATTTAGAATCATAATCTCGGTGTCTTTTCCTATTTTTTTCTGGTCATAGAATCCAATAAAGTAATTACTGACCTTAATAGACTATTATTGTTGGCTATTTTTTCGAGATGGTCACCGACAAAATGAACAGTTATCAATATCTGATGTACTAGTCAACATAGAACCATGATGTTAGTGTATATTGCTATGTTTCTATGGCCAAGGAATCCAATAAAACACTATTTTCATGAAATATTAACATACAATCAATGTAGCAACCCATTTGTGACTTTTTATTAATGCTTTTAAAGTCAGTGAATGAAATAAATCATTTAAGTTTGAAACAGGTTATTCAGAGTTTGGTAATAATTAAAAATCATAGATGAAGACTTCCAAAATTCAAGATAGCCACATGAAAAAAATACAATTTTCATGAAATCTCAACATTTAATCAAACTATCAACCCTGTTTCGACTTCTTTATTAGTGAATCAAACAAGACATTCATATTTAATCACATCATTCAACATTCAAATGTGGTCGAAATTTAATGAAATAAATCTAAGTGAAGACTTCAAAAATCCAAGATAGTGACCTCAGATATATCTGTTTTTATGAAATTAAAATATCACATTATTAATATACTCCATATTTTCAAGGTCAGTTAATCAAATACAATATCTAGCATGACATATAAACCATTCCAAACAACAGAAAATCAAATCAATACGTCTTCTAACATTCTGAAATGAAACCATTAGTAATGTTTAATATTCTATTGCCTCCGTCATAAAATAAATAATTAACTTGAAGATATTCCTCAGAATGATCACTATTAGTGTTGTGCACTTCCTGGCTGACATTAGGAGCATCTCTAATTACAAACTGTGACCCATATTCTTCATAAAACCAAAAGGGCTCCATGTGTCCATAGGAAAGATACCAGCAATAACCATACATTGCAGTGCAGACATCATCTACATGAACATGTGCTCACCACCATACCTATACAGCAGCCTAACAGATTACAAGATGGATGCCTTGAAGCAGGAAATGTGAGCAGGTGTGAACACTCAGCTTCACATTCTGATAGGGCTAGATAGAGCAATCTTCTGAACTTTGCCTTTCTTCATCATACATTCAAGTTTGTATACACTTATGATCCTTTGAGATCCATACAATGCACACGTGTTCTCTTTCATCCTACTGTCCAATGAAACATGAAGCAAGCCACTCTTTGGTCAGAAATCTGTGCATTGTATGAATCCAGAAAGTTCAACAGTGTTGAAAAAACTTCAATATATGATAGTTGAAGAAAAAGGTAGTTCAGAATATGACCCCATCAGAATATAGAATTGGGTGTTCTTATCCAGTGCTTACATGTTCTACTTCAAATCATCTGTTTAACAAACTACCAGGGCCCAGTTGTTCAAAACAAGGTTAAGCTAACCATGGATTAGTTGAATATTTTAAAAGCAAATTATAAATCACTGCAAACAGTAAATGAAAAGATATATTGAAACGTAGATTATTATAGTCTAAGGTATCTATAAATAATCAAATCAGAAGTATATTTGAACTTTCTATGAAGATATTTTAAAGAGAAATATTCATCTATCCCATGGTTATCTTAACAATGCTTTGAACAACAGGGCCATGGTGTTTTGTGACTGATGGTCTTTAGAGGAAAGCCACTACCACCATATACTGATACAGGCCACTCTTTCTGATTAGCAGCATGGGATCTCTTATATGTGCTTTCCGAATGTAGGATGTTTCGGCTCGTAACGTTTCGAACTAGGACGTTTCGGCCTGGTCTTTTTTTTCAAGCGAGGACATTTTGGCCATGTCAGTCAGGAATAGCATATTTTTTTTCTTATGGAAAACAATAAATTTATTGGCTTGAGATTTGTAAACAGTGAAAATATAAAATTCATTGTAATTTTAAAACGTTTATTTATTGGCATGATAATTGTTGCAACAACTGAAATAGTAAAAGCAAAATACTAATATGTACATCAGAACATACACATCAGGAAGAAACTGAAATTATTTTTTTTGACTGACTTGGCTGAAACGTCCTTCCCCGAAAAAGAAACGTCCTAGTCCAAATCGTCCTAGGCCGAAACATCCATAGCCGAAACGTATGTGCACCATGTTTTCCCACAGACAGGATAACGCATACCACAAATGCAAATGAAGTGTGAAATTAATTCATCAAAAGAGAAGAGCATAATAAACACAGAGAGTGGCATAATAGATTTAAACATGTTTACCTGGAATTTGTGAAAAGCTCTGTCCTAGTACTGAGACTTTAAAGTGATAACCCTCATCCTGAAGTCGGAAGAGAACATTGAAAAATGTGTCTGGATCTTTGTCATGTTCCCTGCAAAACACAAAAAAGTCATCTTCCTCATACCAGTTTATAGCCCTTCACTGGGCTGGTTATCAAATAAAACTAGAGTGGGATCTAGCTCAAATGGTAGCGTGTCTGCATGTGAACTGGTCAGTCGTCGGATTGATCCTTCTCAGTGGACCCATTTGCAGTTTGGGCTATTTTCCATTCCAACCAGTGGTCCACA
>JAULBS010099972.1:0-16227 GCA_032355785.1 Symmetromphalus regularis | reverse complement strand
TTAGTAGGAGACACGAAACCCGCTGCTTTTCGATAAACAGCAAGGGATCTTTTATATGCACTATCCCACAGACAGAAGAGCTCATACCACGGCCTTTGTTAAACCAGTTGTGGACCACTGATCCTTTGCAAATGATTGTTCTCTTCATACATAGGTGGTAGAGCGTTCGGCTGATTAACTTTGTGTGATGTCAGTGATCTATCAGTAGTGTATGGATCGGTCAATCCGTAGAACAGTGTATTAACTAATCAGATAATGTCAAACAATCAATCAATCAATCAATCAATCAATCGATCTCTCAATCAACCAATGAGTCAATGAACTTTAATCAAACAATCATTAAACAGTCGATCACTGAACCATTAAATAAGTCATTCATTCATTCAATCAAGCAATCGATAATTAATAAAGAAAATCAATAAATATATCAGTCAATCAGTGGATCACTCAATCAATCAATTGGTAATTCAATCAGTTTAAAATATCGACCAGTTAATATATGAAAACGTAATCTACATTTGTTCCATTCAATGCATGTTTATAATATCTATTCATTCTTTTTTGTGCTGGGTGGGGGTGAGGGGGATGGGGTCGTTAAACAACCATACAACCAACAAGTATCTGGTCGTCCTTGACTGCGTTTCGTTTGCTCTGTAAATTAAACCACGTTAACAACTATGCGATTGGTTTAAAATCTATTAAAACACTATCAGAAGAACAATGATTAATTAAATTAACTGTTGACTTAAATATACTAACCAACAAAATATATCTGACGAGTTTGATATTTTGGTTTTGGTTGTTTGCTGTTGTTGTTTGATTAGTAGTGTCATAAGTTGCGTACGTATTTGCTGTTGTTGTTTGATTAGTAGTGTCATAAGTTGCGTACGTGTTTGCTGTTGTTGTTTGATTAGTAGTGTCATAAGTTGCGTACGTGTTTGCTGCCAATGGACCATTACTGTATCCACTCCATGAAACAAAAACATTTCAAAATGCATATTTTCTTTTTGGGTTGAGTATTTTACCAGAACAATAACACATTAATACTGTTACTACATTTATTAAAAAAGATGATATTTGCGTGTACAAAATGAGCATGCACGGAAGTGCAGTGAGGTAGCACCATTGTGGTTCCCTGTATTGTGAAGGGAGCGAGTCTCGTTGTCTTTAAGTGGGCGGCATTTGCATCACGTTTATCATTCCCCAGGTTATTTATTTCCATATCGTTGTTACATCTTCCTAATGATTCTATACCATTGTAAGTTGATCACTAAGATTTCCGTATCATTTAAGGTCATCCAGATGATTTCCGTATAATTTTCAGATCAGTCATCTTATTTCTGTATCATTTTAAAATCGCCCTGAATGGTTTGTCTATCATTTTAAGATAATCCAAATCATTTAAAAATAACCCAAATGATTTCGATGTCATATTTAGATCGTCTAAATGATTTTCATATCATTTAAAAAAAAAAATTATCATTTTAAGATATCTAAATGCTTTCCATATTTAAAGAGCATCCAAATGATTTTCATACTATTTTAAAATAAACAAAATTATCTCTCTATCATTTTAATATATCCAAATAATTTCCATAGCATTTTAATATGTTCCGAATGATTTAATTCTATACCATTTTAAGATTATACAAACTAGTTTTGCACCATTTTAAGATCATACAAAAGATTTTAAAATCGCTGTAAGATCATTCTGATGAATTCCATATATGGGTAAGATAATCTAAATTTCTTCCATATACTTGTAGTATTACCACACCTTGCAGCTACTGTGGTTTTATCTGAAAATAAGAACAGTCCATTATAGCTATACTTTGATATGTACTTGCAAATAATTATAATTATTTAAAAAAGCACAAATTATATATGTAATGAATTCATGTCATAGGAACCCATATAAATTAGTAATTTGGCTCAGTAACAAAAAGTTACTATTTGTTTAAATAGCATGTTAAAGTGCAAACATATTTTGGGATTTTTAAAACAGGATGATGGGGGTGGGGAGTACAAATCGGTGGCCGAAGAAGGGGGCGATCCGGACCCCTAGACGCCCGGGATCTGCAAACTTAATTGCGTAATGGTGTGTGTGATTACGCAACGTTTCCCGATCAAATAAAACATTATTTTTATTTTCTGCTGACAGAGAACATACATAAATTGTGTTAAATATGTTAATTTCTGTTACCTGTGCATGCGGTTGTTTTGTATACACTGCCTTCTTAGTTATTTAAAACACTATTACCACCAGAAACATATAGAGGATGATCAGAAATAGAAAATCTAAGCAATAAATTATAATACGTAATTATGTATGTACTTTTAATAGTTAAAAAGGTTAATAACCATAATTATATAGAAGCGTCTATTAATAAGGTCAGTGCCTTTAAATCTGAGACTACATAACAGTTATACAGGTATGTTTAAGCAATAACTTTAGATACTGAAGGTACAAAATATAATGTGTTATTTTGTTGGTAAAAACATTTGTAATAGATCACTCTTTTATATCATCTAGAAACTAGGGTTAGACTCCTTTATACGTGTATTTTAATAACGTTGAAATAGAAGCTATTGTTTCAAAAGTGTTCTGATGATTACATTTAGAAATTACAATTAAACAACCCTTAAGCAGCACTGAAGTGAGTAACAAACGTGTCCTCTTAAGACAAGTGGCTGCCTAATACAGGCTTACATTCAGGACCAAATATATAGCGCTCGTTGGTTAGACGATTTGGCGCATTAAATTGATCCCAATTATATCATTTGGAATCAGTGAAATCGTCTCAGCCCCTTTTACTGGATTTAGCCTGTCATTAGCGAGCTTTAGCCTATTCTGAACGTAAGACCTGTTATACATTACTAAATTAGCTGATCTGGATTCAAATAATAGTGACCATTTAAAGAATGCGATTGCTTAATACCTTAATCTGAATCGACTGTAATCTGAATTCTTGCATTTTTCTGGCAGAGTTCCTTTGTTGGTGCTGTAAAGAAGTACTGGCCAGCCTTCAGGGAGTAGGCTGTCTCAAGCTCAAAACTGTTGTAGGCAAATGGCGGAACCACGCAGTTGAAATACGTTGTGTAGCTGTTCAAGTTAATCATAGCCCTATTCACAGAACTGTCTACAGCGTGGAACACTACATCAGTCCCTTGCTTTATAACCAGTTTGGGTGGCAGTTGAACATCGGAGCCTATAGGTACTATAAGCACGTCTTTCTTAACATTAACTGGACGGTGAAGAATTAGTGGGGTTGGGAATTTAACATCCATCAAAGTACCATCGTATTTGGTTATTTCTAAACGGAAATTAAACGTAGATCGCGCATTCAAACCCAAATTAGCAGCAGCTTCAGTTATGTCATGTTTATAAAGTCTTTCATATGCCCACGGCATTTCGCGCTCTCCACCAAGTATAACAAATGTTCCAGCAACCTCTTCATAACCAGCGGGGCATATTACTATGATCTTCACGGATGCTGTTGCTTGGATCCCTGAAAGAACAATACCAGCAAATATTCTGTCTGTATATCGCAGATCAAGTAGAATGTCATTGACCTCTTCCAGTGACTGGTCGTTCAAGTTCACAGTGTCGTACCAGTAGCTAAATCTGGCCTGGTCAAAGACCATTTTAGGGTCTGAAAATTTCAGTGTGTAAGCGTCAGCATTTACAGTCTCATAACTGAAAGGCTGGAGAGTCTGGTCCATCATATTTCCAGCACATTTAGCAGAGCTGAATGGCTTCTTTCTGAGCTTCTGCAACTCCTGCCAGATGATCCAGATCCTGTCTATACTGGCGTGATGGATCATAAATACTGGATCAAAAGCAGCGTACTCTAGCGTCGACATGGAATAATCTTTAGTACCGCCAAGCCAAGCATGGATAGCGTTATGTACAATCTCATACTGGATTTCAAAATCGCAGAAGTTGTCTTCTTCCAGCGCAATTAAGGTCATATAGTAAAGGTAGTTGTAGTCATCTATATCAGGTTCGTTAAAGAATAAGGGATTTATCTCCCTTTGAGTATCTTGTTGAGCAAATTTGATGTGATACTTTAAGAAAGGATTGTTGTCGCTGCTGTCAGAAAAGAATATAGGGATTGATTTAATTGGCTTCGTCCAGTCCCAGTATGGCACACCAAGAGAAGAACCTTTTTCCACAAGAGCTCTTTCAAATTGGATTGTGTGTAATCTATGCCAGTGTGGGAAGATGGCCATACCGTGGGGACAGCAGGCAAACCTTTCATCACCTTCCTCGGGGCAAGTGTATGGAGCCCCATGGAAGCTTGCTATAGCCTCATAACCATTATTCCCATCATCATTCTGCAATTTGTACAGGGCATTTTTTATTTCGAGGGCTTCGTCAAGAGAAAGTGAGTTAATTTCTTTCCTGATCAGTTTGTCTGAAGGATATTCTGAACCAGCTGTTTGTCTAGTCTTGGTTTTATGACCTGAAACAATAATTTATATAGTTTTAGAAATCAATTTCTTAGATGTTTGCTATTATAAATACATTTACATACTTATATGACAATATTAACTACATGTATTTTAATTATACCATACTTGAACATGACACACCTGTATCTTTACTTCTAGTGTGTTTTGTTTTCCGTTGGGTATGTTATGTCATGTTTGAAAAAATATAAAAGATCACTTGCTAACAAAAATAATTGTCAATGTGGTGGAGGCATGTTTCTTCTGTAGACCATATGCCTCAAATAATCTTTGACACCAAACAGTGGTTGATAAAAATAGTGTACTTGGGTGTAATTTTATAAATATTTCTAAAATGATAGCAAGTTATATGCACTCTATGTTTGTAATGTTTTAAGAATCAAAACATTATGTTTAATTCTTCCACAAACATAATCTTGAAGTTAATAAAAAGTATAGAGTATGTGTTGCAGATTCAATATGATACCTACATGTAGT
The DNA here is from genome assembly GCA_032355785.1 of Symmetromphalus regularis. Classification (NCBI taxonomy): domain Eukaryota; kingdom Metazoa; phylum Mollusca; class Gastropoda; order Neomphalida; family Neomphalidae; genus Symmetromphalus; species Symmetromphalus regularis. Next base: position 11,277 of record JAULBS010099972.1, on the reverse strand, counting down.
AGGATTTGATAAAACCAAGTGACAGGGTGTTATTATAACATTCCTTTTTAACAAAATGTGTCAGTGCTTAATATGTATGTACAAGTCCATTCACATACTCATACTCATGGACATACCTGTTCCAGGGACGAAATCTAGTGATGGAGGTGATATCACTTTAGAGTCAATAAAATGCTCATCAATACTCAGAACCCTGACTCTAAAATTAAGGTCGGAGTCATATTTTAGATTCATGACCTTCATCACTCTTGTTACATCATAACGGAAGAGTCTGTTAAAAGTCCAATCCATCTCGTTTATTCCACCAAGAAGTGCGAATGTTCCTGCAAACTTGCAAAACATTCCAACATAAGTACAGATTTCAAACTCTACATTTACGCTCTTCTTTATTCCGGATAACATAAAATTGGCAAACATCCTGTCCTCTTTTGCTTGGTCTTCCAGAAGGCTGTTTAATTCTGGAATGGTCATTCCGTGGAACATTAGGTCGTCATATTGATAATTAAGCCTACTATAATCGAACACATCAGAAGGACGAGAATTGGCTCTCGTTACGGGATTGGGGTTGATGGGATCGGTGAAGGGTTTCATCGGTTCTTTCAAATCCTGGATGTCGCAGTAAGCCTTGTTGTAAGGAAGACCTCTGTAACGTTGCAGAGCTTGCCATATGGCCCAGAGTCTATCTACGTTGGCGTGATGGAGGTAGAAAAGTGGATCATATGAAGTGAAGTCGAGTGTCGACATTCCGAATTGGTTGGGTCCGCCTGTCCAGGTGTGGATAGCATTGTGGACCACCTCGAACTGTACTTCAAATGTGCAGAAGTCTGTCTGCTCCAGCGCTAGCAGAATCTGACGGTAAAAGAAAGATTCTTCTCCCCTCTCTGGATCATTGAAAAGAGTTAGTCTCGGTGATCGTTTTGTCACTTGGCCAAGGTAATAGACCTGCGCCTGTAGGAAAACGTATATTATAGTTTAAAACAATAGAAAACAATCATTTTTAAACCAACATATGTGATCACATTAAAGGTTTCTGAAGTATTTCTTTAGGGAATGTGTTTATTACGTTTTAATGTCTGGATTTCCACATCTGGAGATTTTAAAAACGTATTGCGTTTTGTGTCGTGTTTGTCTATTAACAGTCCTACAGTAGGAAATAGCATTATAATTCCCAGGTAAGTTTTGAACACCAATCGTGAAGTGAGAGTAGAAAAGTAGTCTGTATTTGAATTTACCACCTAATAAAGTTTTGAACACCAATCGTGAAGTGAGAGTACAAAAGTAGTCTACATTTGAATTTACCACCTAATAAAAAAAATTATGGCATCAAACCATGTCAAAAAAATGTTTTAGTCGAAGTGGTCATTTTTTCCGATGACTGGACTACTTTCAACTTGTGAACTGGGAAAGTCACTACATGTATTTGACAGGATGTAGAGATGACTGGAACATAGCAACAGCAATACAATATGTATCAATTCTGAATCAAGCATAACCTCGCATCCACTTGAAACTTAGCGCTTTGTTACCACTACCCCACCCCCACACACTCCATGCTCACTTGCTTCCGCCGTGCCTGCGTATTGCATGAGCACATAGATGAATCTTTAGTCAGTTTATTTTCCACAAAGAGGAAATAATAGTTAAATAGAGATGATGAGGTTTTAATTTAGAAGCACTATTTTGAAACTTCAAATCCCATGGGATGCATAAAGGTGTGATAACAAATGCTCATGAATCGTCACCAAAGTAATTATAATGCTATGGGTTCATGAACATGAGTGAAACTTTTTCTGTTTTAGAGGTCTATAAATTTAATTATCATAATATTTAGGTGTCAAATGTCGTTTTTACCAAAACGACGAAACGCTGTACACCGTCAAAACGTAATATTGCATCAACTATCATTATCAGCCTTTGTACAAGTTTACCTTATTCCAAGGATTGTTGTAGGTTTCTGTGACAAATGCGGGCATACTTGTGAAAGCCACTGTCCAGTCCCAGTATGGAATACCAGTCGTGGCTCCATTTGCGACCAATGCATCTTCCATCTGTTTCAAATAGAGTCTGTGCCAGTGAGGGAATGTAGCCATACCTAAACAATAGCACAATATACTTAAAATGAACTTTTATGTTTAGAATTCCCGATATGTGTTAAATAATAGTTGGGAACAGTTATAATGACTACAGAAATATTTTTGAATCTGAATGTCAAAACCGTATTTATACACACAACACAGTCCTGACCCTTCTATTTTTTAGTTCTCTTTTTATCTGTAAAATATTAATCAGTTATATAATAGAAGAAAGTGTTAAAAAGTGTTTAAAAATCAAAGAATTAGCATAGTATATAACATTATTCTAGATAATTCAATACATTTTTGTGTCATTTACATTAAATTAGTTATAATGATTAAAAAGAAATTATTCAATTTCGAAAAATTCATAAAGTTAGAAGTTTAAGATTAATTAAGAATCCCGTTTATGGAAAAGAGTCACTAAATTCACGAGCAGTGTTTAAGATAGATCTAATTAAATAAATAAAATGTAGTAGGATCCATACTTTTAACATATTTATGACGCAAGTGTTGTTGTTGTATTCTGAAGTTATTATTATTTATTTATTTTTGTTTTTGTTAAGGGACATAACTGTTCTTAATGAGGAATATTTTGTTTTTGTTTGCTTTGTTGTTGTTTTTGTTTTACTTTTTACTGTTTTATTTTGGTTTTAGTGTAAGAATTTTGTTTGTTGATGTCTTATTTTTTTTTATTTTAAGGGGCGGAGGTGGGGGTAATTTTGTGTTGTTATTGTTTTATATGGAAGATACTTTTAGCTACTGCATACATCTATTGTATTTTTATCGCAGTTTGTAGTACTAACAGAAAATCATTTTAAAGACAGGAGTATAATTGAAATAGAGTTATGTCCCTTTACAAATAATAAAATAAAATTACGGTTTATTGGAAAAAGTATACTAACCGTGATGGCAGCAGAAGACTCTTCTTCCGTTGGGCATCACGCATTTGGATGGGCTTCCGTGAAAACTAGCGATGGCCTGGAAACCGTTGGGACCTAAATCAGCTTGAAGGGCAGCCATTGACTTGCGGAGACTTTCAATTTCCGACTGTGTCAGATCGTTAACATTCTTTCTGATACCAACACTGCTGTGTTGAACGTACGCTGCACTTTTATCAAATTCTGTAATCAGACAAAATGTACATGACAGCATATAAATATTACCCAACTGCATCAACGTAACTAGTTCCAAATGCGGATTAGTGGGAGTATAAGTAGTTGATTTGAACATAAGTCAATATATGTTTTATTTATTATTTTTGAAATTTTATTTTAGTACCATTTTAAAAATAAACAAAATAAAAGAAAGAAAATTGCATGACGTCATGATTTGGTAAAGTGAGGAGTGAGGAGAGGAGAAGGTAAATTATACAAAATGGACATTTAATACATTTTAAAGTAAGAATATATTTCAAACTTTAAGTGAAACATTAAAGATATAGATATGGTGATGGCTAATCACGGTCATATTCAGTTTTGACTGGAAATGATAAATACATTTAAAAGTGTTTGGGTATTCTCCTCAACTTTGTAACGACCTGTCTTAGCGGGATATCGTTTTATTCTTCCAAATCATATAAGTTGATATCTAAAACACCGGTGTAGCAGGCCAGATTAAGCCCCCGCCAAACGATTTCCGGATATAGTCTGGTCTAGGCCAAAATATACTCCATGGTATAAAATATTCCAGCCTGGTTTATACACAGGGGTATATTTATGGCTTAGACTAGACGATACCCCACTAGTCCAGATTATACTCCCTTGTGTTCTTCATAAATAAGTCTGTATTTCAATGTCCAGTTTCTTTCCATCATAATTTAAAAACGTAACATGTTACAGCAAAATAGAAGATCAACATCAATGACAATAACAACGCACAGTCAGCTTAGCCCATGCGCAATACTATGACGCGTACCATTTTTGATTCATTTTCAATTCACCTGGTAACATAATAAGTATGAAAGTGCATTGAGTGAATAATTTCTTTTTCAACTTTATTGTAACTGTTTGAAATATTCATTTAAACTGTTTCTTCATTTCTTGAACTTTGAGAATAAGTAGCTTTTTAAAAATTGGGTCTATGTAAGCATAATATTTTTGTTTTGTGATAATACAAATGGATTTCTTTGAAGAGTGAATAAATTTTGGATGTGCAATACCCTCACCAAAATACAATAATTAGATTGAGTCAAAAGTAATGAACTGTATAACGCAATTAGAGTATGTTGTGGCAAATCATGTTTTAATTCATATAGAATCCTGAAAGTTCCCGAAACTTTACTTAAAGAGCTTTTCAGTTTAACATATAAATATCAGATACTTGTCAATCAGGTGTCCAGAAAATCGAAGTAATTTGTTGTCTGTTTTGGCGATTCATAAATTTGAAAAAGTTGGCATTTGGGTGATTAAATAATTATTGTATATTGTTGTGGATAAGGTTGTGTGATCAGCATGTGAAATAAAATAAAAAACTTAATACTACATCTTTGAATATTTTGTGTGTCCGAGAGATGGTGTATAATCTGACCTTGGTGTTATGAAATAGCCTGGCCTATATAATGTCCTGGGTATAAACTGGGCTAGCCCCGAATATGTCAGGGGTATAAAACAGGCTAACCCACTTTAATACCGGGTATAGTCTGGCATGGGTGTATATCTTGGGCTGCAACACCGGTATTAACTAATCATCTGCCTTAACAGGCTTCTTTTTATTATATTGGGTTCCATTTTATATACAGGCTTTACTATTCTCTGTGACTGTAATTTGTAGACAACAGTGCCTTGTAATTTAGACCATTTTTTGTTATTACTTTGGGCGAGAGTTTTATAAAGATTTCACAATACTTTAATAAATGCGTTGTTAATGTACAAAACAATCTGAAAGCTACAAAAATATATATACCCTTAAATGCATTTCTGCTATTTGTAGACAACGGTGCCTTGTAATCTAACGAAGGGAGTTGTGGTGGTAGTTGTGGTGGTAGCGATACACCAGAATCTAACGAAGGTGGGAGTGATGGTGGCGGTAATGGCGGTGGTGGTAGAGTCATTAGCCCGTTTTCCTTACAGTTATTAGATACACAGTTATTGTAACGTGTTTGTGTTTTAGGGATGTGACTCTTACCAGCTGCAGGTTTGTAGATAATTGTGGGAGCTGGCAGGGTAGATGGTGGCTGTCTCTTCCCGTCTACTGAAGTTATTACTACTTTTAAGAACAATGATTCCTGGGCATCAAAAACATCCTCAGGTTCAATACCAGCATCCCTCAAAGCTTGTGTGATGTCCAACTTAAACAGCCTATCAAACTCCCATGGCATTTCTTTGGAACCGCCCAAGATATATATCAAACCACCCTTAAAACAGTCGACAGCCGTTCTGCAGATTTCAAATTTCACATCAGCAGAGGTTCCAATTCCATGAAGCAGAAATCCAGCAAAGACCCTATTTCTTTGTTTGTTATTTTGAATAGCAGTCTCTATGTCTTCAATACAATGTCCTGCAAGGAATAGATCATCGTATGAATAACCCAGATTAGTGTAGTCAAACACTGTGTTGGGTACAGCATGGGCTTTTGTGTGTGTATTGGTGTTTAAATCAAAATTAAATGGATTCATTGGTGTGCTCATAAGATTGAGAGCACATTCTGCTCGATCATGTGGCTTGTTGCGTCTCTTCTGCAGTTCTTGCCATATTGCCCAGAGTTTATCAACAAAGGAATGGTGCGAAAAGAAAAGAGGATCAAATGATGTCCAATGTAGTGATGAAAGGGCATATGTTTGTCTTCCTCCGACAAGATAATGAATCCAGTTGTGCAAGACTTCAAACTGAACCTCAAAATCACAGAAGTCTTCTTGTTCCAAAGCCAGGAGAGCATAGTCATATAGAATAGAGTGTTTCCTGTCTGTAGACAATTCAAACAACATGCTTTGGACATCTCTGACAGTGTGTGTAGATTCAGAAGGAATGTAACCTCGAGCAAATGGATTGAGAAACACTTTGTCTCTCCATGCATCATAAAAACGTGATTCTGTAAATAATTTTGGAAGAGCTGTGATGGGTTTCGTCCAGTCCCAATAAGGTACTGCAACACTGCTTCCGTGTCTCCTCATAGCCTCTTCGAAATGGACGATATAAAGTCTGTGCCAGTGAGGGAATGTTGCCATTCCGTGGTGGCAGCATGCCAGAGATGGATTAGCAGGGTCTGGGCACAACAGAGGCATGCCGTGGAAGGAAGCGATGGTACCGAATCCATCAGCTCCTTTGTCTTGTTGCAGGTTACGTAGAGCTGACATCAGACTCTGGATATCTCTTTCAGATAGTGAGGAAACTTCTTTGCGGATTGTGTTGGGAGAATGTTTCCATTTGTAGCTCTCTTCTGTTGAATATAAAAACAACAACATTTTATTAAGATAGTTGTTCAGTTTTAACACTACAATAACAAGTGTCCTCAGAATATACCAAGGTCAGATTAAGTTTTTTAGGGAAAAGACTATACATACAAGTGATTTAGATATAGTGTGGTTGGTTTTCACTGACAAAATGTAATTAATGTTAGAGTGATTAGTGATATGGCTTTTTTGACTACACGCTGACTGTAACAGTTCTTTGGATGTAACTGTACATTTTGCACACAAAGAAGTATTAATGTAATTCATATTTATATTGATAATTAATCGTATAAAGTTTTCACTCTACCGATATCGAGATAGGAAAACATTCTTAGTTTTCAGTTCTTATACGTACTTGTGCCTGGCACAAACATCACGCTTGGTGTAGGAATTAAGTTGTTGAGAGCAGTTCCATTCAAAGCGGTGACATGAACTTTGATACTGAAAGGATCATCATAGTACAAAAGGGCCTCCTTGAGGACACTGGTGATGTCATACTTATACAGACGGTCAAAAGCCCATGGCATCTCTGCGGAACCTCCGAGGATGGTAAAATATCCACCATCTCTACAGTCTCCGTCTGGTTTACAAATCTGAAATAGGAAAAGTGATCTTTTTGTAGCTTTAAAAAGAAAATGTATAGTTTAATCCAATATTGCACCCCAGCAATCAGTGGCGGATCAAGAAAATCCATTTAGGGGGAGGGGGCAATAATATGATGCCGATTCTTCGTATCATTTAACGTTAATAATAATTTTAAAAAATTTAATGTTATTTAAATCGCACAGATTAGCCCCCCACCCCCACCCACTCACCCACCCCCCTTATTATCCGCAACTGGTAATATATATGTATTGTTAGAAGTGTGTCTATGTATACTATAGAATTTATGTTAAATGTCTATGTATAACAAAGAACCTTTGTTAAAATGATGTTTGACATTTAACAATGGCATTTGTGATAACCGGATGAGTATCTTTGACATATAACTTTTCATAATTAGTGAATATTAAAAAGATAGATTAATTACTTGAAATGAAACAGATGCTGATGAACCAAAACCTTTAAGGAGGAATCCAGCAAACACACGATCTTCTTCTTGCTTTTCCCTAATGAAAGCATCAAGTCTTGCAATGTCAAGTCCCATGAAGTCCAACGAGTCATAGACGTAGCCAAATCGTTCTTTGTAAGCGAACGTATCTGATGGTTTGGAGAATTCTGTAGTCTTCGTGTTTAGATTGTATGGACTTCCAAAGCTGAATGGTTTTAAAGGAACCTTCATTAAATCTATAGCACAGTTGCTTTCGCTTCCATCCTGACCTCTAAATGTCTGCAACTTTTGCCAGATTGCCCAAAGTCTGTCAGTCTCAGCGTGGTGTATATAAAATGCTGGATCGTAAGAAGCATAATGAAGATGAGAAAGTGAGTAAATCTTACTACCGCCAATCCAGGTATGCACTCCATTGTGAAGGATCTCAAACTGAATCTCAAAATCGCAATAGTTCTCTTGTTCTAGAGCTAACAGTGCCTGTTGTACAAACCAATTCTTGTAGCTTGGCTGACTGAACAGCTTGCTCCTGACGAGTTCTCTTTCAGTTTCTGTGTTCTCGAATTCGATCCGAGCTTTTAGGAATGGGTTTGGAGAGTCTATATTTGAAACTGGATCATGTATAGTAGGCATGGTCAACAAGGCCGGCAGGGATCTTGTAGGTCGCAACCAGTCCCAGTATGGCACTCCAATTAAGGAGCCATGTCTGCGAAGAGCATCCTCAAATTGCACCGTGTACAATCTGTGCCACTGTGGGAAGGTTGCCATTCCGTGAAGGCAGCAGGCGAATTTCTCTGCACTGTTTGGAGTAGGACATAAAGGAGGGAGAGCATGGAATGACGCAATGGCTTGGTAACCGTCCGCTGATGAATCCGCTTGCATTGACTTCAAAGCCTTGATTAAAGACAGGATTTCTAATGGGCTTAAAAAATTTATGTTTTTCCTCACTATGTATGGCTTTGTTTTACCATCAGCTTGTTGACGTAAATCTGGAAGAGACCAATTAAAACGTAAACAAATTTGATAGTAGATAATGCAGTCTGTGTTTACATTATCCAAATACGTTTTATAAACATATTAAATATATGTCAGTGTTTTGTTTAAACATTATGGGAGAAGAAACTAAACGAAACGTATGATAAGACTTACAGTTTACAAATTTCATGCACCGATTTAAAAATATTTGTTATGAATTGCATGTATCTCTACTTATAAATGAAGAAGTGTGTGTCTTGTAATCTTAAAAAGTGATAACAAAACAAATTAATAATTTTAAATGTATAATCAGCTAAATCGATTATATTTCATCGTACATTGAAAACATTTCTTTACCATTTATGAATTATTTATTTATAACTATAAAATGACTGTTTGAATGAATAATAACAGTTTTCAGGTGCGAATACAGGATTTCTAAAAGTGGGCTCCAAATATGATAGGTGAACAAGACTGAGGAAAAATTGTTAATTTTCATGTCCTTCCACTCGGAATATATATATAAATTTTAAATACGAGAAAAGGTGTGGTCCAGACTGCTGGACCCACCGGGCCCCCCTCTGGATCCGCTATTAATTTTAGTCATGAAAACTCTCCAAGTCTTTATTAGTTTCAAAAATGTAAAAAATCTAATTACGTTGTTACTTCTAAGAAAACAAAAACCTTTGAGAATTTGTTTTGATTTTTTTTTAAATTCTTGTAATACTGTTGATGGTTGAATAATTTGACATTGTTCACTAATTTAATAAACCACATTTGGCACGTTTTTCAAAGCAGTGGAATAGCGTTAACTATTAAGGCGGTAGCCAGTTATGTTCTACATAAAAAAAGAAATAATATGTTCGTACTTTTCATAATTATTATATACATCTTGTCTTTATTTTAAAATAATTTCCAAAATACTTTATTCTTGTGCTTACTTGTTCCTGGTTCAAACAGAATGGTTGGCTTTGGAAGAACATCGTTATCTAGAATCTTTCCATCTACAGAACGAATAACGATCTTCAAGTCGTAAGATTCGCTGTCAATCATTACTCCGAGCAGCATGAGGGCATGAGTTATGTCGTATTTGTACAGCCTGTCAAAGGCAAATGGCATCTCCAGAGGACCCCCTAGAAGAGAAAAGCCTCCTGCGGGGTTGCCACAGTTCTGTTCTCCACCTCGTCCAGTGGGGACACATACAAAGATATCTACATCAGCGGAGCTGCTGATATTGTGAAGCAGGAAGCCTGCAAATGTTCTGTCGTTGCTCTTTCTCAACTGCAGTAGGTGATCTAGTTGAGGGATGGTCATGTGATTGAAATATAGATTGTCATACTTGTAGTGAAATCTGTCAACGAATTGAAATGAAAGGAACACATTTAAAATTTGTGCAGCGTTAGTGAGAATTATTAGAGGGAAAATAAACATTAAAATAGGATTGCATTTGTTAAATTTGTATCTTAACATTTATGTTTTTATTTTTATTTTTTTTATTTTGGATAAAATAAATCTTTATTATTTATTTATTTAATTGCGTGCGTTTATTTATTTATTTTTAACTATAACTATTACCAAGTTAAGTTTCTTATTTATTCATGTAAACCAGTAGCTACACTCATGATGCTAGAAATTTGATATAATTATTTCAGACTGGATTATTAGAGTCTGAAGTATGTGCTAACGTAGAATATCCATGTAAAATAATCGAAAATAATTTATTCTTTAGACCAATGTCGCAAATTTTAATATTATACATGAAGCATAATAGTTGCTGATTAAATAGCATTGTATTGTTGTTGAAACATTCGTTTGTCAAATTTTCTGGATGTTTACCACAAAGGACTATGAGCTATGCATATGAGGGATGGCAGGATATACTTAACTTTCAGGAACGCCTGGTATCATTAATGTTCTGACAACGATTTATGGGTATTCATTTTCATTATTTTGTCTAGACATCCATTGTACTCTGTCTTGTGCAGAGACATGGTCATGAATAAGCTAAACACTTCTGTCATTTTAGATTTCCTCTTAATGATGTTATAGTTACCTGTTTTGGTAGTCATAAGTATCCGCAGGACGGCTGTTTTGGCGTGTTACAGGGTCGTCATTAATTTTGTCATTATCAAATGGTTCCAGAGGAATGTTCATTCTGTTGATGGCACAATTGGCCCTGTTGTAAGCTTTGTGTCTATATCGCTGTAGCTCCTGCCAGATCGCCCACAATCTGTCAGTGTTCGAGTGATGCAAGAAAAACAATGGATCGAATGCAGTGTACTCTAGTGAAGATAACGAATACTTGCTTCGACCTCCCACCCACGAGTGGAGAGCATTGTGGAGGACCTCAAACTGGATCTCAAAGTCACAGAAATTGTCTTGTTCTAAAGCTAACAGGGCATTTTCATACATGTAGTTACTGTTGAACAACTGAGGTTGAATATCTCTGGACGTCACCGCATTTTCAAAGCTGACACTTCCTCTGAAGAAAGGATTGGGATCAAATCTCTGTTGTCGGGAGTTGAAGTATGTTGCCTCTGCAATCAAACTGGGGAGATTTGGTATTGGTAAAGTCCAGTCCCAATAAGGTACAGCAATGGCTGATCCTTTGTTTAACAAAGCATTCTCTACCTGCACGAGGTAAAGTCTGTGCCAGTGTGGGAAAGTAGCCATGCCATGATGGCAACAGGCAATCTTCATGTTATTCATTTTACACAGACCTGGAGCGCCATGAAACTTAGCGATTTCTTCATATTTACCCTCGTCGGCAAGCTGATTGAAGGCAGCTCTCA